>OZ014523.1:237419955-237691682 GCA_963966055.1 Lathyrus aphaca
AAGATTGTGGCACCGTGAAATCCGTTATTGCCTCATATACATAACCTCCGTTCTCGAATCAAGAGTGATCCAAGAGTTTTTCTCTCCCTTTTTTTTTACTTTCCGATTGAATTCGGCATTTAGAAGTTTAGGATTTGTAACTGGAACATGTTTTCTGTCACTACTCAAAGAAACTTTGTATTGGAATTTTCTCAGATTTTTGCTTGGTGTTAATTGAAGAATTCCAAAAATCAATTTTGTGTCGAAACTTTGTTCATTTATCTTTAGAATTCCTCTGAATTATGCAACTAATTCTATTAGCTTGTAACTGCACCTTCTGTGACTGATTTCTTTTTAATGAGAGTTTCTCCATTGTTTTCTATGAAACCTTTCCATATTAATCTTCAATAATTTTCTGGTTTGAATTCCTGCAATGCAAGCTAATGAAGTTGGGGGAAGTACTTTTTGGTTGACTTGAACTAAAAGACTTCAAAGTCAAAACAAATGTGATGTCAATATAGCGTTGATTGGGCCTCATCATCTTTTTATTCAATATGTTTCTTTTCACATAAACAATAAAAATATGGGCCTTGCATTTTAACATTATTTCATTTTTTATTTATTTGTTTATTTGGCTTATAAGAAATATCACGAGAAGTGGACCTCAACACAGATGGGCTTATGTATTTTTCTGGTTCATATTTGATGAAGAAGGTGGATAAGAATGAGAATAAAGGGAAATAAAATGAAAGTGGATTATGGAAAGATAGTTCTTGATTTTCTTGATAAACTTGGACATATCAATGATAATGAGATATGGATTTTAATGGTAATTGGTTTAATGTTTGGAAGAGAAATTGGTACAAAGTGGACATTGCACATTTGAGTAATGGTTAGAATTCGAACATGGGGTATTAGATTCATGGTCCTAAAAGGAAGAAATACTCGGACAAGAATTTGGTGATTTAATTTGGTTCAGGAATATGAGGGAAATAAATGGTTTAAGGGTTTTGAAATGGTAACTGGAATTAGATTTGAGAAAAATGGTTTATCATGAAGTGAATTGATTCGAAAATGGCCAGAGAAAATGATAACGATTTGTAGTTGAAATGAATATCGATGACTTGAAATTGAATTTGAATGACACCTTTCAAATAAACCATAACCGTTCACTTTTTCCCTCTTAATTCGAATCAAGTTATTTGAGTGCACTCCTTGAATAACTGCTCCATTTGAAGATGGATCCAATCATTCTCCTACCCTTGACTAAATGAAAACCAAACCATCCACTGTATGATGATGAACGTGCAACAAGGAAGAAACCTCAATGTAACTTTGAGGAGAGACCCAAGCACGATTAAACTCTGTTGAAGAACTTGTTCCCGATTCACATCACATGAGATTCTGAACCTCATAAATCCTTTGATCCTCTACCTTAGGAAATCCATGAAACGCATGATTATGAATGTTATGGCCTAGCGGAAAATGCAGATGAATATGAACCATAATCCAGTTAGGGTAATAAATATAAGGGAAAATTTTGAGGTATTACACCTTGCTGTAACTAGTTACTCGCTGTGGGTTGCTAACATTGTACCCGTGCCTAAGAAGGATGGAAAGGTGCATATGTGTGTGGATTACCGGGATCTGAACAAAGCTAGCCCGAAGGATGATTTCCCATTACCTCACATTGATGTATTGGTCGATAACATAGCTCGGTTCTCGGTATTTTCTTTCATGGACGAATTTTCTAGGTATAATCAGATCAAGATGTCACCCGAAGACATGGAGAAAACAACCTTCATCACACCTTGGGGCACATTTTGTTACAAGGTAATGCCTTTTGGACTGAAGAACGCCTGTGCCACTTATCAACGGGCTATGGTAACATTGTTCCACGATACGATCCATAAAGAAATCGAATGCTATGTGGATGATATGATTACCATGTCCCTCACTGAAGAAGATCATCTGGTAAATCTGCTGAAGTTGTTCAAGCGTCTGAGGAAATATCAGCTGAAGTTGAACCCCAACAAATGCACATTCGGGGTACGTTCTGGTAAGTTGTTGGGATTCATCGTAAGCGAAAAAGGAATTGAGGTTGATCCCGACAAAGTCAAAGCCATTCAGGAGATGCCTGCACCTAGGACTAAAAAAGAAGTTCGGGGGTTCTTAGGTAGATTGAACTACATATCAAGGTTCATATCTCACCTCACTGCAACCTGTGAGCCCCTGTTCAAACTGTTAAGAAAGGAACAAACAGTCAGGTGGAACGATGATCAAGGAGTACCTGCAAAAACCTCTGATTCTCATGCCTCCAGTTGAAGGAAGACCTCTGATAATGTACCTGACAGTATTAGAAGGATCAATGGGGTGTGTGTTGGTCGGAAAGAGTATGCAATATACTACCTAAGAAAAACATTTACCGACTGTGAACAACATTATTTATTGCTCGAGAAAACTTGATATGCATTAGCGTGGGCTGCTCGCCGAGTAAGACAGTATATGCTGACTCACACTACCTTGTTGATATCAAAGATGGACCCCGTCAAGTACATATTTGAGAAGCCAGCACTTACCGGAAGGGTTGCAAGATGGCAAATGATTATGACAGAGTATGACATTCAGTACACATCTCAAAAAGCCATAAAGGGCAGTGTACTGTCTAACTATCTGGCTGAGCAACCCATTGATGATTACCAGCCCATGAGATTTGACTTCCCTGATGAAGACATCATGTACTTAACAGCGAAAGATTGTGAACAGCCAGTTCACACTGAAGGGCCTGATCCCGAAGAAGAATGGACAATGATGTTTGACGGGGCTGTCAATATGAATGGTCGTGGAGTTGGTGTAGTGCTCATTACACCTAAATGAGTTCATATGCCTTTCTCGGCAAAACTCACCTTTTCCTGCACTAACAACGAAGCAGAATACGAAGCATGTATCATGGGTCTTGAGGAAGCCATTGACCTCAGGATCAAGACATTGAATGTATTTGGAGATTCAACTTTGGTAATCAATTAGACCAACGACAAATGGTAAATTCACCAAGAGCATCTGATTCCATATCGTGACTACACGAGGAGATTATTGACTTTCTTCACAATAGTCAAACTTGAGTACATCCCTCAAGATGAAAATCAGTTCGCAGATGCTTTAGCTACCATTTCCTCCTTGATCAAGGTTCAAACTGCCAATTATATGCCTCGGATCTTAGTATCCATACTGGACCGACCGGCATACTTATTTTCTGTGGACACTGCTAAAGATGACAAGCCTTGGTTCCATGACATCAAATGCTTCTTAGAGGATCAGGCATACCCACCTGGGGCATCATCTAATGATAAGAAGACATTAAGAAGGCTGGCCGGTAGTTTCTTCCTTAATGTTGATGGTTCATTATACAAGCGAAACTTTGACATGGTGCTACTCAGATGTGTTGATAAGAAAGAATCAGACTTGCTGATGCACGAGGTGCATGAAGGATCTTTCGGTACCCATGTTGGAGGACATGCAATGGCTAAGAAATTATTAAGATCAGGTTACTACTGTATCACAATTGATGCAGACTGTTGTGCCTATGCCAGAAAATTCCACAAGTGTCAGATCTACGCAGAGAAAGTGCATGTGCCTTCGAATCCTTTGAACGTGATGTCTTCACCTTGGCCCTTTGCTATGTGGGGCATTGACATGATTAGAAAGATCGAACCGACTGCTTCGAATGGCCACAGATTCATCCTGGTAGCCATTGATTACTTCACCAAATGGGTTGAAGCAGCTTCATATGCAAACGTCACCAGACAAGTGGTAGCCAGATTTCTGAAAAAAGACATCATATGTCGATATGGAGTTCCCGAGCGAATCATTACTGATAATGGTTCCATTTTGAATAACAAGATGATGGCAGAATTGTGTCGGGACTTCAAAATCCAACATCACACTTCTTCTCCTTACAGGCCAAAGATGAATGGCGCTGTTGAGGCAGCTAACAAAAACATCAAGAAGATTGTGCAGAAGATGGTGGTTACTTACAAAGACTGGCATGAAATGCTACCATTTGCCTTGCATGGGTATCACACCTCAATCAGAACGTCTACCGGGACAACACCTTATCAGCTTGTGTATGGTATGGAGGCAATCCTACCTGTTGAAGTTGAGTTACCCTCCTTACGAGTATCGATGGATGTAAAACTGAATGAAGCAGAATGGGTCCGGTCTCGGTACAATCAGCTGAATTTGATCGAAGAGAAAAGGCTAGCTGCCACCTGTCATGGGAAGTTATATCAAAAGCGGATGAAGAAAGCCTTCGATCAGAGAGTCAGGCTTCGGGAATACCAAGTGGGAGACCTTGTTTTGAAAAGGCTCCTTCCTCTTCATACAGACCACAGGTGAAAATG
The DNA here is from genome assembly GCA_963966055.1 of Lathyrus aphaca. Classification (NCBI taxonomy): domain Eukaryota; kingdom Viridiplantae; phylum Streptophyta; class Magnoliopsida; order Fabales; family Fabaceae; genus Lathyrus; species Lathyrus aphaca. Next base: position 237,424,335 of record OZ014523.1, read on the forward strand.
GACTCCAAACTATGATGGCCATTCATAGTAAAGAAAGTTTTCTCTGGTGGAAAACTGATGCTCACTACTATGGATGGCGAGGATTTCTTATCCCCTGTGAATTCAGATGCAGTAAAAAAATACTTCGCATAAAACGACCCGCTGGACATAAAAACAGAATGTACGTCCATGAAAAAATAGGGCATCCCGGCGTGTCAAAAACAGAATAAAGAGACTCAGGCAAAAATAAGGGAAAAATTGAAAAAAATGTACACCCGCTGAGTTAAAAAGCCACATTGGACAACTCAGGCAAAAATGGGTGTCCCGGTGGATTGAAAACCCAAAAGGGCGATCCACGCAAAATCAGGGAATAAGCGAACAATTGCATTCTGAATTCGTCTGTATGACTCACAACATGGCAAGCTTCGAAAAGACAAAGCATCGGTCAGAATCAACCTTCTTCAGAAAGTAAGAAGAACGTCAAGGTCATACAGGTCATAACAAAGGGAGTTCATTGGAACATCGTCATCAACATTGCCAACACTTTTATTTTCTCAATTTATAACAATCTCCTCATTTCAGGGGATTTGTTTCCTTGACTGTATTTGCCAATTCAGGGCACCCAAAATTAATAAAATCAGAGTTTTCAGTCACACCTCGTTTTGTACACTTTTGTTGCGCTTGCAAAATGTCCAATATTCATGATACAGTACTTGCATAAAACAAATGAGCCATTTTTAATAAATGCTTGCAGGAAATATATTACTTTCAGGAAAGTTTAACTCCTATGACGGAATCCGGTTAGGGATACCTCGGGATACTTGTGCGTTTCTCTTGTCTTAACAGGTAGCAGGTATTCAATACACAACATGGGGCATATCAAGCATTGAATCCTCAGCATTCTACTTCCCAGAAGTTATCTCCTCCCCAAGCAGTACCTGACAACTGTTTCACATCAAGATGAGCAAGGAATTTCCTATTTCCCACCAGAGTGCCAGATCTCTCTCATCCTCATCAAAGTTAGTGGAACAATCTCCATACAAAGTTTCCATTCTCTCCCCAGAAGAGCAATGCCTGAAAACCTTCCCCAACAAAGTGGCTGAAGCTTCCTTCTCCCCAGATGAGTTCTCCTTACGGATAGATCTACCAATGATCTCTTCCCCATCCGGGATGTCCCTCCAAGCAGATCAGCCAGAGATCTTTATCCCAGCAGGATCCGAGTCTCGAATCAGTTTCTCCCTTTTGCATAATCATGGTATTCGCATCATTTTTTTCCCACGCAGAGCGTAGCATTCCGTCTATTACTGAGCATTACGACAAAAATCAAACATTTGCATGATCACAAGCCAGGTTCGAACCAGTCACCTGCAATTACCATCAATATTTCATCAACAATATACAAAAATACATCCCCTGCACATAAAAACCAAAGCGTCCCCTTTGCACTCTCAAGTACAAATACTTGTTTATAACACACTCTTTTCGACACCCATCAGTGTCATCCCATCCCCACAAAAGGCCAAAGTATCTCCTTTGCACTCTCAAGACAGATGCCTGTTTATATTTATGCATACTTGATGCCCGTCTGTGTCATACCTTCCCCAACAAGTCGAACACTCGTTCATGTCTTGCACATACTTCACCAACAAACCAATACTCACTCATACTTATACAGAAGTCTTTGATACTCATACGTATCTTGTTTATATCACTCCTCAACAGATCCGAAAGTCATCTGTGTTCTTTGTTAACCAGTTGGTACTCGTCCGTATCATCATCTTTGAACACGCGTCAACGTTTGTTTCTACCGATACTCGTCCATGTCATAGTCCTAAGGATGCCCGTCTGCATCTTTAATCTATACACATCGTCAAACACTTATATTCTTTGTTTCATGAAAGCGTAAGCACTCGTCCGTGTTTACCATTCCCCAGCAAAACAACTTTCTCCTATCCAACATTCGTCCTATGTCGTGATACTTTCGGTAGCCGTCCCCTTCCAGGTGATCGTCCTTCACCTTTGGATGACCGTCCCTCATCCCCTTACCCAGTGGAATCTCCATTATTGGAACCTTCTATCCGGCATTCGTCCTATGTCGTGATATTTTTAGCAGCCGTCCCCTGCTAGGTGATCGTCATTCACCTGTTGATGATCGTCCCTCATCATTTCTACCTGATGGCCATCCCCATCGTTGATCTTGTTATTCGACATTCGTCCTATGTCGTGATAAACCACGAGAGCAGCCGTACCCTGCTAGGTGATCATCCTTCACCTCTTGATGATTGTCCTTCATCATGCTTATCTGATGGTCGTCCCCATCGTCGACCTTTTCTATCCGACATTCGTCCTATGTCGTGATAAAGAGTAGTCGTCCCCTGCTAGGTGATCATCCTTCAACTTTGATGACCGTCCCTCATCATTTTTTCATTTATTCTTTAATTGGTGGTCGTCTCCATCATTGTTTTTCTCATTACTTTAACCCCAGAGAATCTTATTTCCTTACCCGATGGTCGTCCCTATCATGATCTCCTTATTTCCCCAGCTTGTCGGCCGTCCCCGTCAATGCTTTACTTACCACTTTATCCCCAGCAGTCGTCCTCTGCTCGATGGTCATCCTCCATCGCCTTCATTTGATAAACATGTTATACTACCTTTTACAATTTATATCCCTTTTCTTCTTCTATCCAGCGAGTGCAAATTTCGGACTGTCTTTGGTATTCAACCACAAGTTATCTTGTTTGTCTGTTAAGCCATGCGCTTACACCCTGCACAGCTAACTCATGTTTGAATAGGGGCAGCTGTATACACCCCAAATTCTCCCTCACTCTTTATCACACCATGGCTTGTGATCTTTCATTTTTGTTTTGACATAAGCATACCATCTCATATTGCATATTTTGTTTCACTGCATAATTCAAGTTCATCTGCATCTAGGGTTTGTGATCTGAGCAATCCAAGAATCCATCTGAGTCATCCCAAAGGTCTTAAATCTTTCCAAGAGGTTCCATGTGTTTTATACCATCATATTATGCTCCTCAAAGTTCATGAAAGTCAAGAGATCACAAGAACTGGCAAAGGCATGGAAGCAGAGCTAGGGTTTTCACTACACAAATAACCAAAATTAGGGTTTTGGTTTCAGAGGCCTTAACCCCAATTTTTTGGGTCATTCTTTTTTCTAATGCTCTTAATATGTTATAAGGATCATGTGTACCAATTTTGATGAAGAAACTCATTATGGAAGTCATCTGTTCACTGGGTAACTTCTTGAGCAAGTTAAGTCAAAATCAGGGCATCTGAGGCCCCCAACAATGGAACCAAAGGGGTATTTTCATCAAATTTAAGTTCAATGATCTTTATTTGATCTTAGAAGTGGTTTGAAGTTCACAATATTGAATAATTTTGAGCCAATTTCAAACTTGCCATTTTTGGAAATGACTTGAAATGCAAACTTTCCATTTTGGGAAAGATTTTCAACCTCCTCTGTCATAACCAAAAAAGCTTCAAATGAAAAATTATTGGGCATCAAAGTTGTAGATTAGGTCTTTCCCTTTTCAAAAAGTACAAGAACATGTTTTGATCATCTTAGAACTCAAGATATGGCCTTTCAAAGTTGGCAAAAATCACATAATTTTCAAGTTCATGCCAAAGAGGGAATTTTGCAATTTCACTTTCCAAGCATTCTAATGACCTCTAATGTGCACAAACACTTCACAATATGTCAAATAAACTTCAAAAGATCAGAATTATGCATTGGACCTAGGGTTTTCATGACTTGTGATACAAGAAACTTCAAAGAGGGAAATTTGCAAAACATGTGAGAACTTTTCATCCAAGCCTTCCAGCAAATCAAAATCAATCCCATGACCATCCTTGAACAAAGCTGAGGCCAGACACCCCATGAAACCTCCTCTGACTCGTGCCCATACCTCATAGTACACAATCTTGACTTTTTGCAAAAACTCTCATACCAATCAGCATGTGCCACAACAACTCTCTGGCCAATCAACATTGTTTATGTGGACAATAAGCAACTCAAAACATACAACACACAAGGCTGAAACCTCTCATACACTCAGATTTCCAAAAACCTCAAAAAACATTAATCTCTTTGAAATTCATAGCACAACCATCAAAACTTCAAACTTCTTCCACCAATCAACACAGCATTACCCCATGATCATTTCCCACCCATCACCATAGCCTGAAACACTCTCAAACTCAAACACGATTTCTGCAACTTCAGAAACAAAACACTCAAAATAGCCACTCTAAGCTTCATCCAAGGTTGCCAATAGCTTCATTAGGTCAAAGGGAGTGGATTGCACAAAGGAGGAGCTCTGAAAGGTCATATTTGCAGTTCATCATCTCAGGTAGTCATCAAGAACTTTTTTTCCAGAAATCTTCTTTTAAGTTATAGAATGATTCTGCATGCTCTCTAGATCACTTTGATGTGTTTTGTTTTGAAAATGATTGAGAAATGAGTATGTATACTATCTCTGAAATTTTTGCCGTTTTGATGTTCTTGTTCGAATCTTGTTATTGATGAATGATAAATGATTTTTGGGGCTGGATTAATGTTTAGGGTGGTTAGTGGAATGATTCTGGAGGTTTTGGTGGCTTGGGGTGACGTTTTGAGGGAACTCAGGTGAGGGGTTGGCCGGAGAAGATGACCGGAGCTTAGCTCCGGTCACCTGAGATTAATTAGGGCTAATTAGGGTTAGTTTGCCAGTTTAAACGTGGACCATTGGATGTGTGTTTTAATCTGTTAATTAGCCCAGAAACAATCCTAGCCATTGATTCACGTGCGCAGTCAATGTTCTCTCTCCAAGTTTGAATCTGGGGCCTTGGATCTGCATACTTTCACTTAAATCAATTTTTTATTTCATTTTCTTTACATTTTCTTTCTCAAATTATTTAAAATATCAAAAAGCATTAAAAAAATATGAAACTTTGCATTCTGACTTTAAATATTTTTCTCAACCTGAAAACAATTTTTATTTTATTTTTTGCATATAAAAAGTATTTTTAAAACATTTAAATGTTACTTTTAATTAATTAAAGTATTTTAATTAATTAAAAATACATTTAGGTTTCTAAAAATCACCAAAAAAATTATGAATCATTCCAATGCATTTAGAAACATTTTCAAACTCTTCACACAAATTTCTTTTTAGGTTTGATCATAGTTTGCCAATTTTCTTTGAATTAAGGGTCATTAAAATCATATTTTTGAACCCTAACTTTAAAAAATCATTTCTTCCTAACCAAGAAGAGTTTGAACTTGTTTCTTTTTGCATTGTGTTACATATTGCATGTAGTTTATAGGTCTTTTTCCTCATGAATTTATCTTGCATTTTCAAATTGATTTGCATTTTTCCTTTTGAATCACCTAAAAACCCTAGAAAACTTAGGAAAATCATAACTTTTGATAGGTTAGGCTTCTGACCTTCTCCTTTGGGGTGTGACCTAATATGGGATTAGGCTTTGTTTAAGCTTGATTTAAAATTTTTATCATGTTGATTGCTTCTGTTTTAGTCATTTGCATCTCACATGTCCATAAAATCCTAATTTCTCATGTTCATTTGCATTCACCTTGCATATTCATCATCACATGAACTTGCCATGACATTTAATGCATTCATATGTCATCTTAGACATCTTAGGACATGTTAGAACCTTTCTTGATCATTTCTTCATCCATTTGCCATGTTTAGCATTCATTTCATTTCATAAACTTTCATGTGTTTTCAAACTTCAAAACATGCTTCCTTTGCATCCCATCTTTGTATGATCACACATATGCATTTTGTGTGACTTTGCATCATCTCACTTTCTCCCTTTAAGTTACTTATCTTCTTAGTAATTAAGTAACTTATTCTTCTGCTTCTTCCTCCTTTCATTTGCTTCTTCCATTGGTGGCTTCCTTGAAGATCTTTCTTAAGCCTTAAAAACCTTAGGATATCCAAGCATATTGAGCTTGGTAAATTGCCTCCTAGTGTTGTAATTAGTTCCCCTTAGCTTTTTACCTTTGAGTCTCCTTGAGTCTCTCTTCTCATCTCAATAATCAGAGACTAAACTCTTAAAGTTTTAGGACTTTGGAATTAGGGTTTTGTCTGCATCCTTCTCTTAGGATGGAGTGTATAACTTTAATCCTAAGTGTTAAACCTTTAATTTGTTTAAACCTCTTAATCAAACCACTTAATAATCACAAAGACTTTATCTTGTAACTTGGGCCTTACAATAGGGTTCTAATTCTTCCTTATGGTTAAGAAGGACTAAACCTAGTGTTTAATGGACAAGTCCCCCTTATGTTGTCTTACAAACCATAAAATTCACTTCTTAATCTCATACTTTAATTAAAATCCATTTAATAAAGGCTTGTTAAATAATGAATTTAATCCCTAACCATGGATTAAGTTGAGGTATCTTCCTCAGCTTAAGTGTTCTCATTTATTATCCATCTATTAGGATGGTGTAATGAGTTCACTAATCAGTGATTAGAGATTAAACTCATTACATAACATTAAACAAAAACCCAAAAAAGCATCTAAATAATCACAAGTAGGTTAATGATCTTAATCCTACATCATCATGGTAATTAAGTTGAGATACTTATCTCATACTTAAGTATGCTCATTATCACTAATCAGGGAGGATATAATGAGTTTACAAGCCTTTGATTTAGGCTTAAGCTCATTAACTTATGCAAAACACCAAAAACAATAACAAGACTGAAAACACAAAAACAAACAATAATCGTCTCCTTCGGGATTCATTTCTCATCACACTCATTCATAAACGAGAACTTGCTTCTTCCGTCTAATGCAAGAAAGTTAGCACTCGAGCCAGACGAGTCATACACTTGAGCATAGGCAAGCAAGCAGTTCATAGTCAATTCTCTTTCAGTCTCTTTGAGTCGAACTACGGTGTTCTGACTTCCTCATTGCACGAGAGGATACGTAGGCATAACTTAACGGTTATCAAACAAAATTCTCTATGTCTTCCCCCTCTTTCAGCATTCTCTTTTAAGCTTCAGTTCCTGAGCATTTCACTCTCTTTTGCACTGACACTTGTATATTTCATTTCCAGCTTTTTGCACACAGACAGCATATACACTTACCCCCCCCCCCACTTTTAAACACAATCTTGTAAGCATGGATCCCGTCGAGTACGACGGACAATCTGGGTGCTAATACCTTCCCAGGTTGTAACCAACCCCCTTTCTCAGTTTCTCTGGTTCGTAACCGTCTTATCCATATTTTTTCTAGGTTTATGCAGCATTACCTTTCCTTCGGGATAAAAATGCCTAGCTGGCGACTCAATTCACTTCACCCTCATTTTCTCTTTTCGCCGACCGTTCGCGCTTGTACCGGGATGCAAACTTCGGGAGCGACACTATGTATGGCCAACATGGTCATAATAATCGTAACTAATCTGTGGGAGATGCTTTGATTTCTAATCCTACACCTCCACCACAAGAGCAACAACAGAATAGTCATCCCAAGCCTAGGAGGCAATTTACCAAGCTCAATATGTCGTTAGCTCAGGCTTTGCAACATATGTTGAAAAGATAATTGATTACTTTGAAGGACCCACCACAGAATATCAATACTTCATCTTCTCGTTACAATCCCAATGCAAGGTGTGCATACCATTCTAATAGCCCTGACCATGATACTAACAGTTGCTGGTCATTGAAGAACAAAATTCAGGATATGATTGAGAATGGAGAAATTGAGTTTGACCCTCCGGAAACTCCTAATGTGATTATTGCTCCTATGCCTAATCATGAGAAGACTGTTAATGTTGTTGATGAGGTTGTTTATGTTCGTACTGTGGCTGAAATAACTACTCCTTTAGGTATTGTCAAGAAGAAACTTGTGCAAGCTGGTTTATTTCCGGGTTGCAGGCAAGATTGTTTTTAATGTGCCTATAAACCTGATAGTTGTTGGAGGTTGAGGTCAGGTATTCAACACCTGATAGATAATTATACTATACTATTTGAGAGGCCCCATTCTATAGAGAGTCTGTGTGGAAGTTTGGCTCAAGAATTGAAAGTTGAAGATGTGGCTATGGTTAACAAGATTCCTATAAAGATTACTTCCAATGGTCTAGTGAGGATCACTTCTTAGGGTCCTGTGAAGATTACTGTTGAGCCAAAGGTGGCTCCAATGATTATTACTACTCCTGGTCCTATCCCATACACTTCTGATAAGGCTATACCCTGGAATTATGGTTCTGATGTTTATATCCATGGTGTCAAACAAGAGCCTTTGACTGATGCACCTGTTACTGACGCTAATCTTGATGTTGACAATATTGCTGGGTCTAGTAAGATTACCAGGAGTGGAAGAATTTTCTCTCCAGAAGACACCTCAAAGATCGCTGCTACTCCAATTCATATCTCTAACTCTGGGCCAAGTACTGAAGCTCATGGAAAAGGACCAGTAATTGAACATGTTCAATTTGAGGTACCAGTTAGCGAAGACCTCTCTAAGCAGATGGTAGAAGTGTTGAAGATCATCCGCAAGAGTGATTATGATGTTGTTGACCAGCTGAGGCATACTCCCTCTAAAATCTTCATGCTATCTTTGTTATTGTGTTTTGAAGCCCATGCAAAGGCTTTAATCAAATTCCTGAAGACTGCTCACGTGCCACATGAAATCTTTGTGGACCAGTTTGAAAATTGTGTTGCTCATCTAACGAGTGATAATGGTTTGGATTTTACTGATGTTGATCTGACTCCTGCTAAAATAAACCATAATAGAGCTCTTTTTGTACCCCAAAATTTGACCTCCCATAATCAAGACAACCTCTCTCAAGACTTATAGATGATCATAGGGTCCTCAAGGCTCCCAATTGGTCAAGAAGTGTGGAAGTTTCCTTAGATAATACCTCCTCATAAGCAAAGTGTCCAAAACTAGGGTTTTGTGTTTCCTCAGGTTAAAATGAATTTCAAGGCTTCAAGTGAGCTTCATGGCACCCCATATGTATTCAAGAATCCCTATGTCAAGTTTCAAAGCTTTCCCAAAGAGCTTGCCCAGTCAGATGATCAGATATGCAAAAATCAGTCAAAATAGTTAAACAGTCAAACTAAGGTCAATTGTGGTCAAATTAAAGTCAAACTTCAAGATTTTTTGCCAACATCAAGTTTATGAAGTAAAATTCATCATTTGATCAAGGTTTGATCATGATTCATCAAAGAAGATTCAGATCATCAAGAATAAGGAGTTTCTAAATTAGGGTTTTCTAAGGAAAAGTCAACTGAATTTTGACCAGCCATAACTTTCATATGCTTCATCAAATTTTTTCCATCCAAAGCTCATGTTGAAGGAAATTGAATTCTCTACAACTTTGTGTCTCATAAGCCAAGCCTAAAAACGCTTCATTTGGAAGGTATGAGCTAAAACATTACAGGTCATTTCAAAAGTCAACAAAAAGTCAACATCTTCCAAAGGGCATAATTTGAAAATGGTAAAAGATATGAACATGAGACCAAAGAGGTTTGTTAGAGGAATCTTTAATCTTTCCAAAAAGTCCAAGAACAACTTCATAGCATTAAAATTGAATGATTTATGCCTTGTCAAAGTTGGGAGATGTTTAACGGGTGTATGAAGAAAATAAGGGCTTAAATCTATTTTTTTCCAAATGGGCCTATCATTTTGCAACTCAATCTTCATGATAACATCAAGCACGACCCAATTCAAATATTTTCTGATTTTTATAATTTATTTATTATTTATTTGGATTTTATTCATTAAAATTCAATGTTAAATCAAAATAAAATATGAAAATACAAATATTTGATTTGATTCTTCTTCTAGAAGCTCTTAAACATCATTTAAGTTGATTTGATACTCTCCAATTTCGTGCACTACCAATTTGGAAACATATCATTTTATTTTTTTTGATATTTTTGACTATAGCTTTCTTCACAATCAAGTAACCTCAACCCATTGCCAAAAGGACCAATTTCTAACCTAAATTCACTCTATTATATACACACAACAAAGACATAAGGAGAAGATTTTTTTTAGAGAGAGCAAGAGGATCATATTCGTACTTTAAAATTTCACACAATTCAAAATTCGTTTTCCAAAATCCACCACTTTTACAAGTTGATTAAAGGTTGCAAATGAATCCTTGAGGTTTCCTGAACCTATTCCAATCATCCTCATCATCAAATTCATGCCAAATCATACAAACCAATTTCATATTCTTGCTTTTCTTTTGATTTTTTTCAATTTCTATGATTTATGCATGATTAATTGATTTTGATTACATAATATGTTTGTTTGATTATGTAGATGGTTTATGGATAGTTGGATTTAAGTTTCAATGCAGGAATCATAGGGCACCATGGAGAACTAAACTATTGGTTAATCTGTTGTAATTTGTTTTCGTCGATACTTTTAAGGTTGCAGTAGCTATAAGAATTCTAGGCTAACAGGTAAGTCAGGTAAGTACTACTGTTTCGATTTACTCCGAATTTTTTCCAGAAGTTCATAAAAAAATCGACAAACAATACTCTTTTAGAATAAAAATTTTAAAGATTTCGACCCTCAAAATCGCAAATTCCTCTTTTTTCTATTTTATTTGATTTATTTTCTATTTTCATATTCTCAAAAAAATCTAAAAAAATTTGTGCGTTCTTTATTTGATTTTATTATATTTATAGCATCGTTTTAATATTTTTTATATTTTATTTTAATCGCTTTTCTTATTTTTCATTATTTTAAAATCTGCAGCGATTTTATTTGATCCTGCTTATTTCTTTTTTTTATTCTTCCAATAGTATATACCAAAAATATGCAGGTGGGAGGAAGAAGATGGTGTGTGGCGTGCGCTGATTGGCCTAGTGACAAAGACCTAAGGTTGAAAGTCTGAGGGTGTGGGTTCAACACTCATTCCCAACATTTTGGCAAAGAAACGTGGGTTCAACACTCATTCCCAACATTTTGGCAAAGAAACGTGGCGTAGCATAGTGGCTGAAGGTTTTTGTTGGCAAAGGCAAAGTCAGGGTTCAACACCAACCCCCAATATTTTGGGTATCTCTAACTTTATTTTTCCCTTTTTCATCAAATTATGTATTTTCTTTGAATTTCCTTATTATTATTATTATTAAACTAATTTCTAAAAGATAAAACAAAATCCTTTTTTTTTAAAATTATATTTTTTATTATAAACCTTAATTTTATTCATAAACCTTAACTTTTTCCCTAAACCTTAATTTTAAACCTAAGTCTTAATTTTTTTCATAAACTTTAAACCCTAAAAATTTAGCCCTAATCTTTATCTTAAAACCCAGATTTCGCCCTAATTTTTACCCAAAAATTTTCCTAAACCTTAACATTTTTCTCAAACCCTAACCCTAATTGTTTTCTTAACCTAGTTTGCAAACTTTTTTTTCTTCTAATTTATTCACTCATTTTTATGTTATTCATTCACTGTTTGCCTGATTATGTAACTGCTTCGCCTTTGTAATAATTGGTTTTTATTATTTTCCGCCAATATTATTATTATGTAACTGCCTCTAAGCCATGTAATAGTGTAGGAATTTTATTTTCTGCCTTTTAATTGCTGCCATTTATTTTTCATATTAACTGCGTGGTTAGTAACATAGGGAGTGCCATGAAATAAATGAACCATGGACTTAGAAAATTAATAATCAAGATAAATATCTGAAAACAATACTCACACACGTAAGTCGATCTTTGATCGCCATCTTGCACTTCCTAGGGTATTACTCTTGGTTGCCTTCAATACATGGTCATGTCCCTCGAACGTAGGGTCTCTTAAGCAAAGTCCCTTCACAGATAAATTATCAAGTCCATACAGATTCAAAAGATCATAAGTCCTTTCGAGGTTGCCTACGGAATAATGATCTTGTCCCTTCGAATAAATGATGATAGTCCTTACGAATTGCTAAAGACACCCCTTAAGTTGCCTTCATTGACCATACGATGATCATACACCTGTCCCTTAAACATCCAAGGTAATGACTACCTATTCCTTAATAATAGGGATAGTCTTACCATTGAAAGAACATACGAGAACATGAAAGACTTAATCTAGGGTAGGTACCACTTAGTTGCTTTCTCACATTTCAAAATACTTTTTACACCTCACTTTCTTAAACAATTTTTCAAAACAAGGCTTTGTATACATCCATACGAGGATCATTACAAAGTACTTAGAAAAATTTGTTATGCCTCATCTTTCTATGCTAAGATGCTGAAAATATGATATGTTCATGATGAATATGATGTGATATGATGCTTAAAAAGAAGAGGTCAAATTTGGGGTATTACAGCTGCCCCTATTCAAGCAACTGTTAATCTGAAAAGGACGATAGCACGGGCTATCGACCGTTCAAGATAAACTGTGGTTGAATACCAAGAAGACCTGAAATTTGCACTCTGACGAGGAATGCAAAATTGGGAAATAAACCCAACCAAATGATGCTTTGGTGACTGATGTGAAGAGAAAGCTGACGAGCTCCGTCTAAGTTGAAATTGTTATCTGGAACCAGAATACTTTGACAGACGAGTCTCCTTCGAACAATCCTGTTACGCCAGGAACTGGACATACGAGCCCTCACATACTTTGCAAAGCATATGACTTGAGACAGACGAATCTCCTTCGGATATACCTGTTATGCCAGGACCGGGATGCACTAAAGTATGTGGGATAGACATGCATAATTAAGTTAGACGAACCCTTTTCATATATTATCCGTGGATATATGATATAAGACAGATGAGACTTCTTTAAACAAACCTGTTACGCCAGGTGCCTCATTAATAATTGGTGCCTGAGACGGACGAGCCTCCTTCGGATATACCTATTACGCCAGGACCGGTAACCATTTTGACATTTATTTCCACAGTCAAGATTTCAAACCTCTTCAATACAGACGAGTATTGGATGATCATCAAGAGAACATAGACGAGTGCCAAAAGTCAATGATACAAATGAGTATCAGATGATGATCTAAGAAACACAGACGAGCGCTTCAGGCTATGATACAAATGAATATCAGCCACTGGTATAGATGAATACCAGAAATTCAAACACAAACGAGCATTTGGAGTAGTCATACAGACGAGTACTAGGATAATTAGCAAATCAACACATACATATATAAGCTAACACAGACGAGTGTTAGGGATGATACAGACGAGTATCCAAACAATGCAAACGAGCTTCAAACAAATAATAGACACAGACGAGTGCCGGAGAATGCATATGTGCAATAAATATTAGATGTCAAACACAGACGAGTGTTGGAAAGCGCAGACAAGCGGCAATGAAGTAATCATGGGCCACTGCTGGGGAAAGAAAACGAGCGATACCAAAGTCATAACACAGACGAGTGTTGAGAGATGCAGACGAGCAGCAATAAAGTATGAACACAGACGAGTGCTGGTGGATACTCCCTGATGGTTGGGAAGATATTTCCTCAAATATCCACTGCTGGTGACAAGAGTTCTGACAGATGAACTCTGTGGGGAATGGGCCTCCCGCTGCTTGCTAGGTATACTTTACTAGGGAAGATACACTACTTGGGATACCTGCCAAGACTTAGCTGGGGAAAATTCTGCTTGGGAGAATGTGACGCCATTCTGCCACCTGCAACAACAGAAAGCACAAGTGTGCCACGGGGACTTGCATGGTATGATTTGTTCATCCATCGTCGCCCGACACTCAAAGAGGATTTCAAATGTTTCCCTGTAATGTCATTTTCTTTCAAATTATCACCATGTTTTAAATGCAATGCTATTTTGCCAAAAATTCAGGACATTTTGCAAACAAAAATAAACACAACACAACTTTTTGACTGAATATTCTTTTTCATTGAAAGGCCTCTGAATAGGCAAAGATTTACATCAGGAAGCAACCACCTGGAAAGAGGTATCCACCATAAAATTGAGAAAATAAACTATCCTAATGGCAATGGACACGGCATTCCAATGCGTTCCCTTTCTGCTATGACCAACATGTCTTCAAAACTCTCCATTCTTGCCTTTGCTTTCTGAGAAGATGAGGGGACTAATTCCTATCCTTATGATATTGTCAGGCTGTACAAAATGATGATTTGGTTCAGATTACTCAGATCACAGTTGTTCGCTTATTCCCTTATTTTGCGTGGATCGCCCTTTCGGGTTTTCAATCCACCGGGATACCCTTTTTTGCCTGAGCTGTCCGATGTGGCTTTTCAACTTAGCGGGTGTACATTTTTTTATATTTATTTTCCCTAACTTTTGCTCGAGCTTTTTATTCTGTTTTTAGCTCGCCGGGATGCCCTTTTCTTGCCTGGACTTTAATTTTGTTTTTGTGTCCAGCGGGTCTATTTATGCGAAGTATTTTTTTTACTGCGTCCAAGTTAACAGGGGATTGGAAATCCTCTCCGTCCATAGTGGTGGGCATCAGTGCTCCTCCTGAGAAAACTTTCTTCACTATGAATGGTCCTTCATAGTTTGGGGTCCACTTGCCCCTGTGATCTGAACCTGGAGGAACAATCCTCTTCAGCACAAGCTCTCCCACTTGATACTCCCGAGTACGTACTCGTTGGTCGAATGCTTGCTTCATTCTCCTTTGATAAAGCTGACCATGACAGATAGCCGCTAATCTCTTTTCCTCAATTAGACATAGATGATGGTATCGAGCCCGCACACATTCAGCCTCGTCAAGCTTCATATCCATCATCACACGCAATTAAGGAATCTCCACTTCAACAGGCAAGACTGCCTCCATACCATATACCAATAAGAAGGGAGTTGCCCCAGTCGACGTTCTGACTAATGTTCGGTACCCCTGCAACGCGAATGGCAACATCTCATGCCAATATTTGTAAGTGACAACCATCTTTTGCACAATCTTCTTGATATTCTTGTTTGCTTCCTCTACCACACCATTCATCTTTGGTCTGTAAGGAGAAGAATTGTGATGCTGAATCTTGAAGTCCCGACACAACTCTGCCATCATCTTGTTGTTCAAGTTAGAACCATTGTCAGTAATGATCCTTTCGGGCACTCCGTATCTACAAATGATGTCTCTTTTCAAAAATCTGGCAACCACTTGACGAGTGACATTGGCATAAGATGCTGCTTCAACCCACTTAGTGAAGTAATCAATCGCAACCAAGATGAAACGATGACCATTTGAAGCGGTAGGCTCTATTTTTCCAATCATGTCAATGCCCCACATAGAAAAGGGCCAAGGAGATGACATGACGTTGAGCGGGCTAGGAGGAATATGCACCTTGTCTGCATAAATTTGGCACTTGTGGCATTTACGGGCGTACGAGCAACAGTCTGCATCCATTGTCATCCAGTAATACCCCGATCTCAACAATTTCTTAGCCATAGCGTGTCCTCCTGCATGAGTACCGAAAGATCCCTCGTGGACTTCCTGCATTAACAGGCTTGCTTCGTGTCTATCCACGCATCTAAGCAAGACCATGTCAAAGTTTCTCTTGTACAAAACCCCGTCTGTATTCAAGAAGAAGCTAGCAGCAAGTCTCCTTAAGGTCTTCTTGTCATTGGATGATGCCCCAGCTGGGTATTCTTGATTTTCCAAGAATAGCTTGATATTGAAGTACCAAGGTTTCTCGTCAGACATTGCGTCTACAGAGAAAGCATGAGCTGGAGCGTCAAGCCTGGAAATGTCAATTCTGGGCACATAATTCCAACACAAGACTTTGATAGACGAAGAAAGAGTGGCCAATGCGTCGGCAAATTGATTTTCATCACGTGGTATGTACTGAAGCTTAACTGTCGTGAAGAACGTCAATAGTTTTCTGGCATAATCCCTATAAGGAATTAGGTGTTCTTGATGCGTATACCACTTTCCGGTAACCTGGTTAATGACGAGGGTTGAATCTCCAAATATATCGAGGGTCTTAATCCGAAGATTAATAGCCTCCTCTATTCCCATTATGCATGCCTCGTATTCCGCTTCATTGTTGGTGCAGCCAAATGTAATTCTGGCAGCGAAAGGAAAGTGAACACCTTCGGGAGTAATAAGAACAACACCAACTCCACGTCCGTTGATATTGACTGCCCCATCAAACATCAACTTCCATTTGGATTCAGGGTCTGGCCCCTCCTCCGGAAGTGGTTCCTCGCAATCGTTTGCTATGAGGTACATGATGTCCTCATCAGGGAAATCAAACTTCATTGGCTAATGATCATCTTCAAGAGGTTGTTGTGCAAGGTAATCTGACAATACACTTCCCTTGATGGCTTTCTGAGAAGTAAATTGTATGTCATACTCAGTTAAGATCATTTGCCACCTAGTAACCCTTCCGGTTAACGCTGGTTTCTCAAAGATGTACTTGACAGGATCCATTTTGGAAATTAGCAGTGTTGTATGGGTCAACATGTACTGTCTCAGTCGGCGAGCAGCCCATACGAAAGCGCATCAAGTTTTCTCGAGCAGTGAGTAACGGGATTCACAGTCGGTAAACATTTTTCTAAGGTAATAAATAGCGTACTCTTTTCGACCAGATTCGTCATGTTGGCCTAGAACACACCCCATTGACCCTTCTAGCACGGTCAAGTACATGATAAGCGGCCTTCCTGGAACTGGAGGCATTAGAATTGGAGGTTCCTGCAAATATTCTTTTATCTTATCGAAGGCTCTTTGGCAATCCTCATTCCACCTGATCGTTTTCTCTTTTCTTAGCAATTTGAATATTGGTTCGCACGTGGCAGTTAGATGAGATATGAACCGTGAAATGTAGTTCAACCTCCCTAAAAACCCGCGCACTTCTTTTTCTGTTTTCGGTGCAGGCATATCTTGTATTGCTTTCACTTTTGCAGGATCTACCTCAATTCCTTTCTGACTAACAATGAAACCCAGCAGTTTCCCGGAACGCACTCTGAAAGTGCACTTGTTTGGATTCAACCTCAGCTTGTATTTTATCAGTCTATCAAATAACTTCTTGAGATTAACCAGATGCTCTTCTTCGTCTCGGGACTTAGCAATCATATCGTCCATATAACACTCTATCTCTTTGTGTATCATGTCGTAGAACAATGTGACTATAGCCCGCTGATAGGTTGCCCCGGCTTTCTTCAAACCAAAGGGCATGACCTTGTAGCAGAACGTACCCCATGGGGTAATGAACGTTGTTTTCTCCATGTCTTCCGGTGCCATCTTAATCTGATTATATCCGGAGAAGCCATCCATGAAGGAAAATACCGAAAATTGAGCAGTGTTATCTACCAACACATCAATGTGAGGTAATGGAAAGTCATCTTTTGGGCTTGCTCTATTTAAATCCCGGTAGTCAATGCACATCCGGACCTTGCCGTCCTTCTTTGGTACGGGTACAATGTTAGCTACCCAAGGTGGGTAACTAGTTATGGCAAGGAACCCGGCATCCCATTGCTTCTGAACTTCCTCCTTGATCTTCATCGCCATGTCAGGACGCGTTCTTCTCAACTTTTGTTTCACAGGAGGACATTCTTCTCTCAATGGTAGCTTATGCACAACGATGTCGGTATCCAACCTGGCATATCTTGATACGACCAGGAAAAGATATCCACATACTCACGCAGCTTACCAATCAACTCTTTCTTTATTTCGGCCTGCAGACTGGCCCCAATCTTGATCTCTTTCTTCACATCTTCAGTGCCGATGTTGATGATCTCAATTTCTTCCTGATGAGGCTGAATAACCTGTTCCTCCTGTTTCAACAATCTGACCAATTTTTCAGGGAGTTCACAGTCTTCCTCAACTCCTTCATCAACTTGGTAGATAGGATTGTCAATGTCATGCGTGGTCATAGCCGGAACGTTATCAATGGAATCCAGATGATCAACATTGCACATATGATGTGCTTATTTCAGAATTTGTTTATTTTCAAAAGAGACGCAAACACAAAAAACAAAAAGGAAAAAACACATTGCCATTTTTTATATTTGTTGTGAAAAATTTAAAACAAAAGAAAGGGAACACAATTTTCCTGAAAATGTCCTTTATTTCATGGTAAAATAAGTGCATAACAAACATGGTGGCCCATACAATGGATCCTAGCAACTTGGGCAGAGTGCAGGATTTGACAATGCAGTATGATAAGAGAAGGAAACAAATAAATTACTCTGAGTGCCAGGTAACTTGGACGATGTCTTCAGCAGACCAGTTCTTCAGCTCCTCTTCGGGTGCACACAGATGAATCCAGTTGTCCCAGTCACCATCACTATCTCCCTCTTCATTAGTTGTACAGATTTGGTTGCGGTCGAGCATCCCAGCGCTTGTAAAAGTAATAGTTTTACCACTTGGAGACCAATTAGACCCACTAGGCTGATAACCCAAACCAAACTTGTCGTCTTTCTTTTCTAATTCCAGCAATTTGCCCCAGCCTTGGGCACTTCCTGACTGAACCACTTCCTTTGCCTGCTTG
Source organism: Lathyrus aphaca (assembly GCA_963966055.1). NCBI lineage: Eukaryota > Viridiplantae > Streptophyta > Magnoliopsida > Fabales > Fabaceae > Lathyrus > Lathyrus aphaca. The sequence continues at coordinate 237,442,726 of OZ014523.1, forward strand.
TAGGAGTGAATGGAGGTACCTTCTTTCTCACTGCTTCTCTCTACAGGAGTCAAAATGATGACATTAATTGCTTCGAAGGCCTGACACAGAGTCTCATGGATCTCTCCGTCCATCTCCACATATTTGAAAGTTGATAAGTGGCTCAGAAAGATATCTTCCTCCCCACACACAGTGATTACTTGGCCATCAACCACATATTTGAGCTTTTGATGCAGAGTGGAAGTTACAGCACCGACAGCATGAACCCAAGGACGTCCCAGTAAGCAGCTGTACGCGGGCTGAATTTCCATGACGTAGAAGGTGCTCTTGAATACTTGAGACCCAATTTTCACGGGTAACTCAACTTCTCCAAACACTGACCTTCTGGACCCATCAAAAGCTTTGACTATCAAATCACTGGGTCTTAAGACAATACCATCAACATTGAGCTTCAGTAATGCTTTCTTCGGCAGTACATTAAGAGAAGAGCCCGTGTCAACAAGGACATGTGACAAAACAACACCCTTGCACTCCATAGTAATATGTAGTGCTTTGTTATGGTTACGGCCCTCTGACGTAAGGTCTCTATCTGTAAAGCCCACCCCGTGGAATGCATTCACACTGCCCACTACAGCTTCCAGTTGATTAACAATTATTTCTTGAGGAACATAGGCCATCTGCAACACTTTCAACAAGGCTTCCCTATGTGCCGGAGAACACATCAGCAAAGACAGAATTGATATCTTGGAAGGTGTTTGGTTCAACTGTTAGACCACCTTATAATCACTCATTTTAATTATGCACATAAATTCCTCGACCTCCTTCTCAAAGGTACTCTGTCCAGTAGCAGGAGTTGTTGTTTCTTCAGTCACTGTTCGCTTTCCTTTAGCCTTTGCCGAAGCCTCATCCTCGGATCTCCTCCTAGAACTGGGGGAGAAAATAGACGACCACTTCTCGTAAAACCTCCAACCCCTCCGACGTTCACTACAGTCGGGTCAACAGCTACTGACTTGCTCTCCACTTTCTGTCCTTCCACGTACACATCTGAGCCGTAATGCCATGGAATGGCTTTATCATTTGTATAAGGAACATGCCCAGGATAGTGATAGTCACAAGACTGACTTCAGGAGCATAAATGGTCACAGGTTCTCTTCTGGCAGGCATCTCAGCTGGATCATAGTAGATAGTTATAGTGGACACATCATCAACTTCATCATCAACTTTGTCAAACTGCAAAGATCCTTCATCAATCAGATTCTGCAACCCCATCTTCAGGTCCTCACAATCGTTCATTGAATTCCCACACTTCACACAATCAGACCTGCATCCAGGAAACACTCGTCCTTTCAACAGCCTCTCCTTCACTACCAACAACAGAGTCTTCACTTCTTCTATGCTTAGAATCAGACTTAACTTCTCACCACTCTCAACAGCAATAATTCTATCCCCTCCATGATTCAGAATAGGGTTTGAAGTAACATTCGGCGGTGGTGCAAAGTTAATTGCCTTGGAGTCAATCAGATCTTGAACTTTGTGCTGTAGCGCCCTACACTTCTCAGTTGAGATCCCGGGTGCCCCAGAATGGAAAGCGCATCTCGCATTGATATTGTACCCCACTGGAAACTCTCCAGGTGGTGGTGGTGCCAAAGTTCTCAGTTGTATCAAATTTAAGTCCAGCAATCTCGGCAGCAATGCAGCATATGTCATGGGAATTGCTTCAAGCACCCTATTAGCCGGGCGAGTCTGCCTTAGCTGATAAGGTCTTTCTTGATAGTTGTTACGTTGTGGCTGCTGTTGTTGTTGTTGTTGAGGTTGTACCTGCCGCACAGGGCTGGAAGGAATTGTGACAGCTGCCACTTGCTCATATGATCTTCTATATCCTCGGCCCCGTCCTCGGCCAAACACAACATTGGTCTCACCTTCCCTCCTTCTCGGGGGTCCGCTGAAAGCTTTTCTTACTCCACTCGAGCTGCTTGCACTTGTATCCTGAATCTTTCCCATCTTTAACAAAGTCTCGACCCTCTCTCCAGCAATTACTATATCATTGAACTTGGTAGTCGAACAAGACGCTAATCTTTCGATAAACACTCCTTGCAATGTCCCCATGAACATATTATCCATCTCATTCTCCAGCAGTGGTGGTTGCACTCTGGCAGCGAGCTGACGCCACCTTTGAGCATATTCTTTGAACCCCTTCTTAGCAGTTTGAGACATGTTTTGCAATTGAGTGCGATTTGGAGCCATGTCCAAATTATACTGGTATTGCCTCACGAAAGCCTCTTCCAGGTCCTTCCAGCTCTTAATGTTGACTCTACTTAGCTTTATATACCATTCCAAGGAGGCCCCAACCAGGTTGTCCTGGAAATAGTACATCCATAGCTTTTCGTCATCAGTGTGGGCAGCAATCCTTCCTACAAAGGACTGAAGATGAGTCTTTGGACACGCTGTGCCATTGTACTTCTCGAAAGTTGGGACTTTGAACTTGTAAGGGATTCTAACCCCTAGAACCAAGCCCAAGTCAGTAATGTCGAAGCCCAAAGAGTTCTGGGATTGAATAGCCTTGATCTGTTCTGCCATCTCTTCAAATTTCCTATTCATTTCAGCCCCCTGGCCTTCAGTTTCATCCAGCAGAGTAAACTGTTCGTCTTAACCATCCATTTGTACATTGTTCAGTCCATCATTGATTATGGTAACCCCTGGCTGTGCTAGAGGGATTTCAACTTGAAGGGCGCCCGCACCGTTACGATTACCTCCATCAACAGTACCGTTGTTCCGGACTTGACTATTTTCAACCAACTCCCGCAGACGTTCCTGATTCTGACCCATTCCTGCCATAAGGGTCATAAAATTGTCCATCCTCAGTCTCAAGTCAGCTAAATCAGCTTGCATTTGATCCATGACTCTTTCTCTATTGACCTTTGTGGGATATCTGTGTGCGACTGGTTGTTCTCGAACTTTCCTGGGAGCTATAGTGCCTGAAACAACAAAGACATTAAAAACTGAAGCACTACCTGCAAAAAAAAAACACGTCATATGCATGCAATGTAACTGCTCATGTTCCCAAGTTTTAAGCATTTGCATGCCCCAGTGCTGGTTTTTACTCCAGACAGCCACTTTGAGTATTATCTTTCAGACTTTCTCTTTGAAGGGTGTTCAGCTATTAGCAGTATCAAACAAACAAGCCTTGCATATTCAGAAATGATAATTTGCATATTAACAGTGTATATCATGGACAACCCAACGCCGGCCAAAAGTTAGAGCACAAACAAAAATATTCCCCGAAGGGTTACAAGTCATTACACAAATAAAGCAAGACTCCTACAACAAGTCTGTAGGTAGTCTGAAAAAGAAATAAACTAAACTAGAGACCTAGGCTCCTCTGCAGCCACCTCTGCTCTATTCTTTTTCATACCTGCTCTCAGCTTGAGCTCTTCAATCTCCTTCATTGCCTCCTCCAAGGCTAACTGGCTTTGTGCTAACTGTTGAGTCTTTTCCCTCCGTATGTTGTGGACTTGCTCCACCTCTTCCTTCTTGAAGGCCATTTTCACCTCGAAAAACTCTTCTTTCTCTTTAAACTTCTTTTTCTCTTCCTCCCTTTGGCCTTGCAACCAAACAATGGACTGACGAGCTTCCTTGAGAGTTTTCAAAGTCTTTTTGCGTTCCGCTTCTCTTTTTGCTTCCATCATACCCAACCTTTGAAAGTGAGCTTCCCTTCCAGCAAAGTCTTTCTCTTTAGCTTCCAAAGAGGCTTGGATCTTCTGCAGCTTTCCTTCTGCTTCATTTTTGGCCAGGTTGGCAAGATGATACAGATTAACCATTTCAGCATTCTCCACTCGAACTTCATGCAGCTGAGCTTCCAATTTCTTGTACTCTTCAAGGGATACAGTACTTTGGCTTGGCACTTCTTTGGGATAAAGTGGAGCTTCTACTGAGAAAGGCATGAGAACTTCTTCTACATGTTTTTGCAACCATGTAGCAAAAGGAAGATACGTCTTGGGGTCTACTCTGCCAAAGTCTTTCTTACCCTTCCTCACTCTATGAGCCCAAGCTTGGGATGCTTGCAGAACTAACTCCTTGTTTCCTTCCACGGGAAAATACAAAGACTCGACAAATCCTTCCATCTGTGGAGGATCTCTCAAAGGATAACCAAATTGCTTCCTGGCTAATGTTGGATGATAACTGATCACACCCTTCCTTCCTAGCAGAGGCACTCCAGCAAATCTTCCACAACTGACCATCAACTCTTTTCCTAGCAGATCTCTGTCATATCCCCAGGCCATATCCTCAGCAGTTAACCCCATCAGCCTTCTAGACCATCTCCATTCATCCCTCATCTTCTTAAAAGCTCCTGATTTTGGCAGCTGTCTGGAAAACCACTCAGCAAACAATGAAGCACAGTAACCCAATGGTCCACCCCTACCTTTCTCATTCCGGTAATGAACGTTGTAGTAGAAGTCTCCCAACAGAGTTGGCATAGGATTTCTTTTAGCAAAGATAGAGATTACTTCCAAGCTTACAAATTCCTTCTCTCCTGGGAACAAGCTAGACCCATACACCATCAAAGCCAGCAAAGCACCAAAGTCACCCCATTTACCCTCTTTAGCATATTCCTCAGCCTCTGGTATGAGCACACTCCAAGGGAGTCCTTTGCCTTCACTATCCTTCAGAGCCTTCTTGACTATAGCAGCTGGAAAACGACAAACTTTGGCTATGTCTTCTTCCTTAACCACCACTTCAGACCCATAGAAAGGCAAGGTATCTCTGACTGGAACATTCAAAATGCTGGAGATCTCCTACAAGATAGGAGCCAAGATGTAGTCTGGAAACACAAAGCAACGCAGCAGGGGATCATAAAACTGAAGCAAGGTATGCGAACTGTCTTTCTGGTCTGCACTGGGCTTGTCCACATACTTCAATATATGGCCATATCTCTTTCTGAAATTCCCCAAGACTTGGTCATTCATCAAACCTGCTAATTTCTGAACACTTCTGACTTCAGGTTGAAGAAAAGTATAGTGAACATTCTTTTTCCTTGTAATTTTTCTGATTTCTGCCATCTGGAGATAAGATTTACCAGAACTGGGAGCTGACTATGGACAATGACCTGAAAAATGGAAACATAAACAGTTAATGCAAGAATTATGCAAATGCAAATGCAATGCAGGCATATGATCAATCTGGGAGCATCTGGATACTGGACACTGAACATAAGGACCCTTTGATCAACTACAAATCAAAATCCTCTGAGTCACAACCAACTGATAGAAATTCTCAGGACCACAGTACCAAGAAAACCAGAACACCAGAACCATAGGACCAAAATCATAACAAGGACCACTGATAATGAGGGTATGCAGAGGCCAAGGGTTCCTGCAAACCTGTAAACCCCTCCTAATCTCACTGGTATGCTCCGGGTCAAACATCACGGACTCTCAAAGCCGAATAGCAATAATACTTTCACCATTTCCGAGAAATGGCTCATGACCAAATCAGAGAATCGGTTTGGCATTATATACTATGCAAGGAGGCCTCAGCTGAGTCCGGGAAAACAAGGTCATCCTATGTAAGTCCCAGGTGGGCCCTCGAATGCGAATGGGTTTGCCACACAATGTGGTATGCCACTGCCATCACTAAAGAGGGACGTTTCTACAAGGTTCTCAATGATCGGTCCCCAGCTGCACATAACTGTCAAGGTTATGGAATGAGAGAGGAAGATCCCCAAATCAAGACATTTCCAAGACTGTCGCAAATTTGGGCGTGGAACTCACTACTACCCTCATGACAAGATCTCATGAGGCCAAAGTGGAACCACTCTAAGTCCTAAGGTGCACTCGAGCCGTGGTAATGAGCTCATCTCTCAGAAACAGTATCATTCAAGCCCGCCAAACAGAAGATCCAGTCCAGACAGTCCAGTAATAATATGATGCAGACAATAAATACTGAAAACTGTAAATAAAGCTGCAAATAAATTGTAAATAAAATAACAATAAAATTCAACACCAAATAGCAAGCATCCAACACCCAAAGAAACAGAAACAAACAAGCGCTAGGAGAGACTCACAGGGGAACCAGAGATTCTGGGTTTGATCCCCAGCAGAGTCGCCAGCTGTCGCTCCCCGGATTTCCATCCTGGTACAAACGCGAAAGTGGCGCGGAAAAGAATAGAGTCGCCAACCAGGCATTTTTATCCCAAAAGAAAGGGAATGGTAATGCTGCACAAACCAGAAGAAAGAAGAGGAAGGACACGGGTCCTGCGAACCAAAGAGACTGAGTTCGGGAGTCGGTTACGACCTGGGAAGGTATTAACACCCAGATCGTCCACCGTACCCGACGGGATCCACACTTGCAAAGAAATCTGTTTCAAAGGGTGAAGGGATGAAAACTGCTGCAAAAAGAAAATGAACTGAACTGGATAAAAGAAACGAAAAGGGAACTGAAAAAGAAATGAAAAGGAAAAGAAATGTAGGGAAAATAAAGATTGTGCTCGAACGGGCCCTACCCCGCTGCCTACGTACCTCATCTGGACAATGAGGATCAGAGACGCCGTAGTTCCTATAACTAGGGGGGAAGAATTGCTTGTGTCTTAAGGCTTGAACTGCCTATGTCAATGCTCAGGTGTTGCAGGCTCGGACGACGAGTGCGTTACCGTCTTGGAAAATGACGAGTAGGAGCAAGTTCGCGTACGGAGCGAAGGAGATGAGAAAAGAATTCCCGAAGGAAAGACGCTTATTGTTTGTTTGTGTTTTTTAGAAGCTTTTAGGAGTGTGTCACAAGGAAGTGAACTCAAGCTCTTTTCCATGGAGTGTGCACTTGTCACTACATTCCAAGATGGAATAATAGAACAAGCATACTCAAGTAAGGAGAAGATCCCCAAAACTTAAATCCAGAGACTAGAGCCTAAGCTCACTAACTCATTAAATTATTAAGTGTTTTGGTATTTACAATGAAGAAGTGTTTTTTATGATTTTCTTGGTGAAGATGATATCTTGATCAGACTTGTGCATCACAAGATAAACTTGTACTATCCCAAGATTGGAAGACTACAAGTATCTCATGGGATAAGGCTATTGTTCAAGGTATCACTCCAAAATTTATTAAGTGTTTTCTTTAGAGTTTTGAGATGAAAAGAGAAAAGAAACCAAAAGGATCACAAAGGGAAAAGTATAATGGGGGACTAAAGAATCCTAAGTGTTGTCATGCATGGATATCCTAGGTTAGTGAGGTTAACTATCCTAAAGAAGAAAGAAAGAAGAAGAGAAGGAGAAGAAAGAAGAATAGAAGAAGAGGAAGTAAGGCCTAAGCCCAACAATCACAAGGTTAGCACAAGTAAGAATAAGAAGAGAAGAGATGAGATTTGGAGATGTGGGAATCACATCCACACCTCTCACTTACCATAGCCCCTGAAAAGGTTAGCAACACAAGCATACAAGCAAAACAAAATGAAAAAAAAATGTCATACCATCATCATACAAACAGAAGTGAATTCATGCACACAAATGCTCAATGCAAATGCAAGTCACAAGAATGGGAAAAGAAGCACACAAGTCAACATGAATCACATGGCAAAGCAAAGTAAACTTGGGGAGATGCAAAGCAAAATAAACAAAACACAACCTCAAGGCACAAGACCAGAACCCTAATTAAGTTAAGGAAGTGCTTTAGAAGCAAGAAAGATGAATAGAATAGAAGCACAAAGCTAAACAATCACATTATGGGAAGAAAGAGGCAAAAAAGTGAGGTGAATGCACATAAGAATGGAAGAACTTCAAAGATGAACAAAACACAAGATTTCCAAAACACCAATCCTAACCCAAGATCAGAGAGGTACCATTGCCCTAAAGAGACCCCAAACAAGGTGAAGAAGTTGGCACAAGTTCCCTTCTAAGCTAAGGAGATGACTTATGATCAAAAAGAAGCAAAAATGGGACAAGTTAAGAACCAAAATTCAAATCAAATCAAAAATGGACCCAAAAATTCCACAACCTTGGTCAAGAGACCTTCAATCATGATATAACAACATGACAAAAGGATAGGAAGAAATTAAGAAGCTATACAAGTCAAATGAGGGCTCAAACAACTATTAGGGTTAAGAAACTTCCTTCACAAGTCCAAGGCCAAAACCAAATAAAAAAGCTTCTAAATATCAGGACAAAAATCACACATGAAGTACACTCTAATATGAGTCCAGAGCAAAAAGAACCACTCAAAAATTCAAAATGAGGATCAATGTGGAAAATGGACAAGACAACATGCTTAAAAAGGAATTAAAATGAATTAATTAATTGGGGGAATTAATTTACACATGTCAGCTTAAAATAAATGACAAATAAAAATATGAAAAATTAAAGAAAACTCAAAGTGACATCCATGAATTATTTCATAATTTTTTGAGACTTATAACTATTTTTAAAAATTAAAAACCAAATTGATATTAAAAATAAATAAAAAAGAAAAAGAAATAAAAGGATGAGGCTGGGAGGTGCAAATAGAAGGGAAGATCAGTTCAAATCAGCTGGGATCAAAACAAATGGGGGTGTGGATAGTGATTCTGGCCCAGTGGGTCTGCGCAAGCACACAATTACAAGGGTGTATATTCAGAAAAAAAATATGAAAAAAATGGCCTTAGGATCAAAAGAACGCATCCTGGAGGTCCACTCACTTAAACCTAGTCAGCAAAACAATTGGACCAGAGTGAAGGAACATGCTAATTAAAATAGGGTGCGAAACATATGGATTATCAGAATGAAAAATATAAAATGAAATGCACGTGAGAGGAAGCATGTTCATTAAATGATGTGTCACAATCTCATACGTCCAGATGACAAGATCCAAGGGTCATGGAGTTGTCTTCCTCCTCTGAAACCCTAAACACACACGTCTAGAATCCGGTGACCGGAGCTAGGGCTCCGGCACCGGAAAATACAAACAATGAACAAAACTCAATAATAATTCACAAAATTCTCCAGATCTGATCATTGAACCATGCTGATTTCAAAAATAATAACCAAAATCACAAATGAACTATGAACAAGCTGGATCGAAGAGAAACAGCTTGCACCATGAAAATTCAAATCACCATATTAAGCTCAATAATGCACCAAATTCGAATTTAAAACAAGTAGAGTGATCAGCACAAGCAGAAGATCACAATGCACACATCTATTTTCACTTTTAGATCTGAGAATTTGGAGTTTACCTGAGACTTGCAGATCTTGAAATAGCTTGTTAGAAGCCAAGAAAATGTTGCCAATCCACTCCAAATGCACTCTAGTTGCAAAATAAATGCAACTAGAGCCTTGAAAGTTGCTGGATCTAGGATCTTGAAGCTAGCTGCTCTAAAATGGCAAGGTGTGAGATCTTGAGAATTAGCTTGCACAATGGATGGATTTGTGATCCTGAGCTCTCAAGGATGAAGAATATGTGGTTGGTTTATGAAGAGAGCAAGTGTAGAGAAAGATTCGAAGGAATTTGCAAACTGAGCCAAAACTTGAGAGTGATGAAATGAGAGAGATCTGAACCCTTCTAAAACCCTAATTTGCTTATAAATGAGGTCATGAATCAATGCTGAAAGAATGCAATCCTTTGCACGTGGGAAGAGAGTGTGTGAGAGATTTTGCAAAATTTGAAAATTTGTTATGATAGCATGAAACACTCATGCATTGCCATCTTTCTTGCCCATTTGCATTCACAATCTGACCCTTGATTTCAATCCAAAAAGATCCTGGCCACTGGATGTAAGTGTCACACAATTCTCATGATCATGCAAAAATTACACTTAGGGAATAAAATTCACACCATGCACGAATTTGGTGTCATTCTTGGAGCAAAATGACCTATTTGCATTGCATTGTAACATTTCAACCTTATTTGGCATGTACCAACACCCAAAAATAAGTTTCAATACTTTTTGCTTTTGTGTACAAATGAAAAATCAAGTTTTGCCCTAGTTTTACCCTAATTTTCGAGGGATCTATCTTCTTAACCATGAAGGCTATGAAAAAGTACTTGTACTTTTTGAAAATGGGAGGCTTTAATCTCCAAGTTTCATGTTTGACTTTGGTCCATTTGAAGAATTTTTCACCAAGTTATGCTCACTTGAAATTTAGGGCAAACACCTGCTAAAAATGGCATTTTCCATGACCAACTTTACACCAATTTTGCAAAACACCTCAAAACCTCATGATTCTTGATTTTTGATCTTGCCAAACCTCTTTTAACATTATAAGAACAAACCTTGTCTAGAAAAATGGGGTTGGACCCCTTGAAATCTCACAGTTGACTTTTTTAAGGCACAGTTGACCAGTTTCTTCATTTACAAGCAACTGAAGAAATACTTGACTTCCACAAGGAATTTTCTCACCAAACTTCATCCCTAGGATCCTCTTAACATGTAAAAGAATTTGCCCAAATGAAATGGCCAAAGTCTTGAGGTTTTCATGCTTGAAACTCAAACCCTAATTTGGGATCATTGTGTAGGAGTTTTGCCCTAGCCTGGATTCCTTGATGATCTTCCAACCTTCTGAGCTTTTGTAAATGAAATTGAACTTGTGAATGCAACCTAGACCCCTAATAGGACTTTAAAAAAACCATTGGGCCCCTTGTCATAGCTTGTGATGCTTCAAGAACCTCCCTAGATGATCATATGCCTAATGTTAGGTCATGAAGATGTTATGCCTCATCTTTCTATGCTAAGATGCTGAAAATATGATATGTTCATGATGAATATGATGTGATATGATGCTTAAAAAGAAGAGGGCAAATTTGGGGTATTACAGTACTGCTGTGAATTTTGATTATGAGGAGAATTATTATCATGATTCAACTGGTGATGAGACGTATAAGTTGTTAGAGGACCGTGTGAATACTATGGAATTACAGAAGACTCCTGGGCTAGACTTTAAAGATGTAAGTTTGATTTTTGGAGAAGTCATCAATGTTGGTTTCAAGGTTCCTAATTTTGTGGTGTATGATGGTGTGTCTTGTCCTAAGCTGCATCTGAGGTCTTATGTCCAGAGAATCCAGCCACATACAACTGATAGAAAGCTATGGATTCATTTCTTTCAAGAGAGTTTATCAGGAGCTCAATTGTAATGGTACTATCAACTGGAGAGTATCAATATTCACACTTAGAATGATCTTGTTGAGTCCTTCTATAGGAAATATCAATATAACTCTGATTTAGCACTAACTCGCATGAAACTTCAAAGCATGACTATGGGTTCTAAAGAAAGTTGCAAGGAGGATGCCCAAAAATGGAGAGATCTTGCAAGCAGAGTTCAACCTCCTTTGACTGACAGGAAATTGGTTGATATGTTTATGAGTACATTGACTGGTCCTTTCTATAGTCATCTCATAGGAAGTTCATCATCTGGTTTCACTGAGCTGATAATGATTGGAGAACGTGTGGAGAATGGAATACAAAGTGATAAGATACAAGTGGTTTCCTCTTCAAGTACTACCAAGAAGCCCTCTAATGGGAAGAAAGAGTCTAATGTTGTGTATGGCCAACATGGTCGTAACAGGAATAATCAATTTGTGGGAGCAGTCCTCATTTCTAATTTTGCACCTACACCACAAGAGCAGCAACATAATAGTCAGCCTAAGCCTAGGAGGCAATTTACAAAGATCAATATGTCATTGACTCATGCTCTGTAACACATGTTGAAGGGAGAATTGATCACTTTGAGGGATCCTCCTCATAACCTCAATAATACTTATCCTCGTTTCAATCCCAATGCAAGATGTGCATATCACTCCAATTGCCTAGGCCATGATACTAATAACTGTTGGGCATTGAAGAATAAAATCCAGGACATGATAGATGCTGGAGAAATTGAGTTTGAACCTCCTAAGACTCCTAATATGATTACGGACCCTATGCCCAAGCATGAGAAGACTATTAATGCTATTGATGATGTTTCTTATGTTTCTGCAGTGACTGATTTGACTACTCCTCTATCCATTATTAAGAAGAAGCTGCAACAAGCCGGTTTATTTCCCGGTTGCAATGAAGACTGTTTTTATTGTGCCTCTCAACCTAATGACTGTTGGAAGCTGATAGAAGGTATTCAACATTTGATGGACAAACATAATATATTGTTTGAGAAGACCCATTTTGTGGAAAGATTATGTGAAAGCCTGTCCCAAGATCTGAAGTTGGAAGATGTGTATGTGATTACTGGTACTCCTATGAAGATCACCTCTAAGGGTCCTGTGAGGATCCCCTCTAAAGGTCATGTGAAGATTACTGTTGAGCCAAAGGTAGATCCCCTGATTATTACTACTCCTGGTCCAATCCCATATTCTTCTGACAAGGCTATCCCTTGGAATTATGGTTTTGATGTTTATATCCATGGTGTCAAGCAAGAGCCTCTGACTGATATACCTGATGCAATTACTAATCCGGATGTCGACACTTCAAAGACTGTTGCTGCTCCAGTTCATATCTCCAACCCTGGGCCAAGTACTAAATCTCAGGCCAAAGGACCATTGATTGAGTCTATTCAGGTTGAAACTCCAGTTACTGAAGACCTCTCTAAGTAGATGGATGAAGTATTGAAGATCATCCGCAAGAGTGATTATAATGTTGTTGAACAGCTAAGGCATACTCCCTCTAAGATCTCTATGTTGTCTTTATTGCTATGTTCTGAAGCTCATGCTAAGGCTTTAGTGAAGTTCCTGAAGGCTTCTCATGTACCACATGAAATCTTTGTGGACCAGTTTGAGAGTTGTGTCGCCATCCTGACTACTGATAATAGCTTGGGCTTTTCTGATGCTGATCTAACTCCTGCCAAGAGAAACCACAATAGATCTCTACACGTCTCCATTGAATGTAGGGGCACAAATTTGTCTCATGTTCTGGTGGATAATGGTTCCTCTTTGAATGTGTTACCGAAGGATGTTCTGGACAAACTCAACTTTGAAGATATTGTGCTAAGACCCAGTAATGTGGTGGTAAAAGCCTTTGATGGATCAAGAAGAAGGTGCACAGAGAAGTTGACCTCCCAATAAAAGTGGGCTCTCAGTTCTTTGACTCTAAATTCTATGTGATGGATATTCTTCCTTCCTATTCCTGCCTGCTTGGGCGTCCCCGGATACATGGGGCAGGTGTCGTGACTTCCACTTTACACCAAAAGCTGAAATATCTAGTGAAGAGGAAGATCGTCACTGTTTATGGTGAGGAAGAGTATATGGTCAGTCATGTAAACAATTTCAAGTATGTTGAGATGGAGGGTGAATTTGTTGAGACTCCTTGCCAAACATTTGAAGTAGTTCCTCAGGTTGTTCCTGCTATTAAACCAGTTCCTAAAGTACCTCCTGCAGTGGCTTCTCTGAAAGATGCAAAAGTTGTAGTTGAAGAAGGTGGTTGTACTATTTGGGGTCAGCTTCCTTACATTCCTTACAAGTATGACAAGTTTGGTTTGGGTTTTACTGCAGAATCTCATAAGGTTATTCGTCGTGCTCGTACTATTCATATCATCAGCAAAGGAGTTCAGAGGAATCAAGTCAATGTTGTGGAGGATTCTGATGAAGATTACAACTTGGATAGCTGGATCTTTCCTACCATTGTGTAGCGGTAAAATCATGAGTGTAAGTTATTGGTTAACTTAACTCAAGGTAAACAGAGTCGCCACCGCGCTTTTATTTTATTCCAAATGGAAAAGGGAAAAAGAGCGAATAAAACCTAATGAATCTAAAAGCAAAAAGCTAAAAGAATCAAGTAGAGAACGGGTAAGGGGATAAGTTACAAATTGGGAAGGTTTTACGCATCCAAAATGTTCGTGGTACTCCACGGGAGCACTTTGAAATATTTATTGCTTTTTTTGGTTTGAAAATGGTTTGTTTGGAAAGAGATTGAAGATATGAGAAGAGAAATGTTTTTTTTAAGATTTTTGTGTTTGAAGAGACGCCCGTCTCATGCCTACGTACCCACAAAGTGCAATGCGAGATCAAAACCTTGTAGTTCGTGGTACAAAATGTGAAAAGAGAGAATGCGTTGAATTTGATTTTTAAAATGTAAAGATAAGTCGTCAATCTTTAGCGAATAATTCCGCTAAAAAAGAATGAATCATATCTAAACATAAAAAGGGAAAGTGCACGAGGGCACAAAAACAATTGAATGAGTTTTGAATTTTTTAAAGTACTTTGAGAAGAAAGTTTTGATATGCTTATGTGGTTTAGCATTTATTATGAAATGAAATGAAAAGGTAAAACCGCTTGACCTAAGTCAAGGTTTGATTATGAAAACATTTGAAGTTTGAAAACAAAGAAGGTTTTGAAAATAGGAAGGAGATTTGAAAATCTAATAAGTGGGAAGAGATGAAGGGACTATCCTAAGACTTGAAAGTAAAAGTTAAAGGAAGAACGATCAAACCGTGTGGTGAACATTCTTCGAAACAATAGGACTTCCATCTTCATAAACATGTGAACTAAATCGAGGCCAAGGTCTTCAATCCATAATAACTTGAGCAAAGGGAGAGATCCTAAAATCTAAGTCCAAACTCCAAGTCCAATGCTAAGGATAGTAACCATAGTGCAAAGTTAAAGTCACCAGTCTTTTAGATGTTTAATCCTTTATTAATGTTTTTGTGTCCAAATGGACAAAAGAAAAGTCACAAGCATAACAATATAAACATAAACAATATGATGAATGATATAGTATAATAAAAGCATAATAAAAGAGATAAGGAGCGAGAGATTGAAATAAAGAGGATAAGGTGCGAGAATGAATTAAAATGTTAGTATATTAATAGTATAATAATATTTACATAGAAATGGTATGATGAACTTAATCAAACACAACAAAAAAGAGATAACCAAGATCGAGAGGCAACCGAATCCAATTGGATCTTATTCCGAATTCGGGACAAGTTTAGGTCTATGTTAAGCAATCGCCGAGTAATTTACGAAGTAATTACCCTACAAATGAGGCCGGCCACCACCAATTAAGGTGGAATATATTTGTGCTAATACACGTTAGAGAAATGATATGATGGATCATTCTCCGAAAACATGTCGCACGAAAAGAAAAAGTGGTACCGGTCTAATCTTAATCAAGATTTCGCATTAAATTATCGAATGCAACCTATCACGATCCCAAAGTATGGAGAATGATCCAAATGATCATTCATCCATAGATTTGAAATAATGAAGATTAAACATCTTCGAAAATCAATAATCGTCGAATCGGAGATCTCATCGACCAAAAAGAAAAGGAGATGAAGAAATATGGATCTAAAATTTATGATCCATAAAAAAAACAATTAAAAATATTTTTATAGAAATATTTTTCTTAAAATTCTTTCAATTTTGAACAAATAAAAAATAGAAAAAGAAAATAAAAATAAAAGAATAATAAGGGAGGGGGAAGACGCATGGCTTGGTGGTGGTAATAGTAACATCATGTATTAAACAACTTAGGCCCAACACATAACTCTCAGCATTCTATATTTTTTTAAAATAAAAAAAATGACATAAATTAGAAAAAATAAAGCAAAGAAGAACTCGTTCTTCTTCTTCTCCGATGCAATGGCACTATTCACACATTGAGAAAGAAAACGCCACTGCTACCTTCAAAAGCACTTCCGCGAAAAGATTCTTCCATCATCGACGCCTTCATTTTTCGATCTCTCTCTCTAAAAAACGATTCGATGCTCTTCTACTACTTTAGTTTTCGATTTCTCTTTCGGATTCGTCGGTTTTTGTGGATAGTATTGTTGTTGAGTTGGTGAAATCGGAGGTTTTAAGGTGAAGAAGATGAATTGGGTGGTTAATGAAGGTTTATGAGGTTTGGAATTTTGGAAGCTTCAAGTTTATTGATGAATTAGGGATGAAGGTTTGATTTTGTTTTTATGAAAAATTTTCTACAGGAATTTGGGAGGCTTTTGAAGCTTGAATAATGAGAAGAAGTGAGTTGAATTTATAGAAGGATTTGGATGGAAACTTGAAGCCGTTTTGAATTTTTTCACCGCGTTTTGAAAACTCACGGTTTCTGCGTGCTTTGGAGGCTCGGTATTCTCGTGTTATGTTGTGAAAATTCCAGCCCCGTTTTGTTTAGTTCCTGTTGTGTTTCGATCAGTTGTGCTTAGCGTTTTGTGAGCTTCCGTGTGATGTTGTTTTGGTCTTTTGGCATTGCATTTCGCTTGCATTTAATCCACGTAAGGTTCATGATGCTGATGGCATGTGCATTTTACTAGTAGGATATTTGTGTGCAGGCTGAAGTTTATTGGCTTGCGTTTTGGTGCAGTCATTTCGTGCGTTTTGGATGTGCGGTAAGCAGCGTTTTGGTAATTGTATTCTGCGTTTTGGTGTGCAGGTGAAACTGATGTGAACGTGTGGCTTGCGGAAATACAGCTGGAGCTGCATTTTACTTGGGATTTCGGTGCGGAGCGGAGTCTTTTTTAGGCTTGGG
Organism: Lathyrus aphaca; assembly: GCA_963966055.1. Lineage (NCBI taxonomy): Eukaryota > Viridiplantae > Streptophyta > Magnoliopsida > Fabales > Fabaceae > Lathyrus > Lathyrus aphaca. The sequence goes on from OZ014523.1 coordinate 237,459,116, forward strand.
TGATAGGAAGCTTGGAGGTTGAATGATGTTGTTGGCTTTGGTAGCTGAGTTATGTACGGCGTGCAACTTGCGTGTTGTTCAGCTGAGTCACGTTGCAAGGCTATAAGTGATGTTTGTGAAGCTGACTGATGTAAAAAGCTGATGGAAAAGAAGTGGCTTGAATTGTGGCTTCATGAACGTGATGTTGGGGAGCTGGCTGGGAACTCAGTTTGGAGTCACGTGAACATCTTCACGTGCTGGATTTTAGATGATGATAGAAGCTTGTGTTTTTTCATGTATCCTAAAATTTTTATCTCCACATTAAAAAAGGAAATGGGCTTAACAAAAATATGGGCTACAAAAAATTGTAATATGATTTTTTAATGAATGGGTTAGAAAACAAATGTAATGGGTATTGATATGAACAAATAATTTTTAGAATTTTGGTAATGTGGAATGTAAAATAAATAAAAAATTGAAATGTGTAAAATAGAAAAAATAAAATCGGATTAAAAGGAAAAATGGATGATGGATATGAAATAATGATTTTTTTTAAGGCCCACGACCAACTCCTGATTTTTCTCACAAGCCACTGATTAAAATGAAAACAGCCATTACTAAACCACTGAACAACTTGCCAATTCAACCACAATCACTGAAATCGTCTGAAAATTGTCCTGATAATTCAAATTCATGCTGAGGAAAATAAATCCTCAGATGAATCACCGATGAACTGATAAACTTCATACACAACTTGAACTTTGAATACGCACTATCTGAGGAAAAGTCACTGGCACACATAATTTGCAGTTGAAACAATCTTCTGATAGTTTGACCACTATTAGATCAAACTTCCATCTGAATCGAATCATAACTGAACAACCACATCTGAATTAAAATCAATGCCTTGTCATTGAAAACCTGCAACATAGAGAAGAAGAAGAGAACTGCGACATATTTTTGGTATTTTGGTTAGAGGTTAGTAAATATAAACAAATAAATACATGTAAAAGAACGATGATCTTCTGTAAGGCATAGACTTGCACCTGAGGAGGATAAACGAACCTGTACGTGATTTTGTTTGTATGCAAGATGCAAATGAAATGCGAAGAATCTTAGGGTAAAATATTAGGGTATGACACATTGGAAGTGGGCTGAATAATTGGAAGGATGAAGACGTTATTTCTATCTCCTTTAGTCAGGAGTAAATACTATTATTGTTTTTCTTATTTTTTAAGTTTGTAATTTCGAACAATTGAAACTTTTAAGCCTTGTGCCTTACCCTGGGCACAATGGTCTGCTTGTTAGGGATGTCATTTCATTTGCATATTTTCATTCAATAAAATCAATGGAAGTTTTTGCTTTTGTAAATATTGTGCTCTTTATTTTTATTTTATTTTTCCTTTTATCAAAAGCTATGTGTTCTTACACACACCCATGTTTAAAATGCATATCCTCATCCACTCTCGATTCTGTTGATAACAATTCTGCTATTTCCAATTATAACTTCAAGAATCTGATCTATCAAGTCGAGGATGGAAAGGAGGAAGATTGCGAAGTACCTGTAGAGCTTTCTAGGTTATTACAGCAAGAAGAGAAAGTTATACAGCCACATGAAGAACTAGTTGAAGTTGTGAATCTGGGAACTGAGAAGGACAGGAAAAAGGTCAAGATAGGAGCTGAATTAGAAGACAGTGTTAAGAATAAATTGATTCAAATGTTAAATGACTATGTGGAGATCTTTGCTTGGTCTTATAAGGATATGCCAGGACTCGATATTGATATTGTGGTTCACCATCTGCCAATGAAGGAGGATTGTCGTCCAATAAAGCAGAAAGTTTGTCGTATGCATTCTGAGATGTCAGAAAAGATTAAAGTAGAAGTAATGAAACAATTCAATGCAGGGTTCCTAGCTATTACATCTTATCCTCAGTGGGTTGCAAATGTGGTACAGGTGCCTAAGAAAGATGATAAAGTACGCATGTGTGTAGATTACAAGGATTTGAACAAAGCCAGCCCCAAAGATGATTTTCCACTTCCACACATTGATGTTCTGGTAGACAACACTGCTCAACATAATGTATTCTCTTTTATGGATGATTTCTCTGGTTAAAATCAGATTAAGATGGCCCCTGAAGATATGGAAAATACTACGTTTGTTACACAGTGGGGCACCTTCTGTTATAAGGTAATGCCATTTGGTTGGAAGAACGTTGGGGTAACATCTCAGCGTGCTATGGTAGCTTTGTTCCATGATATGATTCACCATGACATATAAGTATATGTTGATGATATGATAGCCAGACCTCAGACTGAAGAAGAACAGCTTGATCATCTGCACAAGTTGTTTGAGAGGTTGAAGAAGTACAAGATAATATTAAATCCAAACAAGTGTGCCTTTGGAGTTAGATATGGTAAACCTTTGGGTTTCATTGTCAGTGGTAAAGGTATTGAAGTTGACCCTGCAAAGTTAAAAGTTATATAAGAAATGCCTGCTCCCCGTACTGAGAAAGAAGTCAGAGGTTTCTTGGGACGATTGAATTATATTGCAAGATTTATTTTCCAATTGACCGCTACTTGTGAGCCAATATTCAAGTTGTTGAAGAAAGATCAAGTAATGGAATGGAACGATGAATTCCAAGTAGCTTTTGATGAGATCAAGAAGTACCTACAGGAACCTCCAATATTGATGCCACCAGTTGAAGGAAGACCCTTGATTATGTACCTGACAGTATTAGACAAATCAATGGATGTGTGTGTTGGGGAAACATGATGAGTTTGTTCGAAAAGAGCAAGCAATAATATACCTTAGAAAAAAGTTTACCGATTGTGAAACAAGATACTCACTTCTCGAGAATACTTGATGCGCTTTGGCTTGGGTTGCTCACCGAATAAGACAGTATATGTTGACTCATACCACTTTATTGATTTCAAAAATGGATCCTATTAAGTATATATTTGAGAAACCTGCTCTCTCCAGATGAATAGCGAGATGGCAAATGATTTTGACAGAATATGACATACAGTATACTACTCAGAAAGTTATTAAGGGGAGTGTGGTAGCTGATCATTTGGCTCATCAAGCAGTGGATGACTATCAGTCTATGAACTTTGAATTTCCAGATGAAGATATTATGCTTGTTGTTAAAGAACCTAAACAATATGAAGGACCTGAACAGGGATCCCGACGGACTATGGTTTTTGATGGAGCTTCTAATATGCTTGTAATGGTGTTGGTGTTGTGATTATCTCTTCAGAGGGTTATTATACCCCATTTACTGCCAGACTTTGTTTTGATTGTACCAACAATATGGCTAAATATGAAGCATGTATTATGGGTATCAAGGCGATTATTGAGATGAAAATTCAGTTGTTGAATGTGTACGGAGATTCAACCTTGGTAGTTAGTTAGGTTAAAGGAGAATGGGACACGAAACATCCAAATCTCATTCCTTACAGAGAGCTTGTGTTGTCTTTAATTCCATACTTTGAAGAGATTACTTTTGGACATATCCCACGAGAAGAGAATCAGTTGGCAGATGCTTTAGCCACCATGTAATCTATGTTTGAAATTAGTTGGGATGATATAGCACCTAGAATTACTATTGATCGGTTAGATGAACCAGCATATTGTTATGAGGTTGATACTGAAGGCGTGGAAGAGAAACCTTGGTTCCATGAAGTAAAAAGATATCTCGAAGCTCAGGAATATCCTGAAGGGGCATCTATCAATGACAAGAAGTTTCTGAGGAGATTTTCTGCTAAATGTTTCCTGAGTAATGGAATTTTATACAAGCGCAATCACGATTCAACTTTGCTTCGTTGTATGGACAAGAAGGAAGCAATGGAGATTATGGAACACATGCATGATGGGATCTTTGGTACTCATTCTAGTGGGCATAAAATGGCTAAGAATATTTTGAGAGCGGGTTACTATTGGTCTACCATGGAAGCTGATTGCTATCAGCACTCCAAGACTTGTCATAAGTGTCAGATCTATGCTGATAAAGTACATATACCTCAAGTTCCATTGAATGTTTTGACTGCTCCTTGGCCTTTTTCCATGTGGGAGATTGATATGATTGGTGAGATCAAACCTACTGCTTCCAATGGATATCATTTCATCCTTGTTGCTATTGATTATTTCACGAAGTGGGTAGAGGCAGTTTCGTTTGCTTCTGTTACCAAGAATGTTGTGGCTCAATTCATCAAGCATAATCTCATATGTAGGTATGGAATCCCTGAAAGGATTATTATAGACAATGGTACTAATCTGAACAATACTATGATTACTGACCTCTGCACGCAGTTCAAGATTAAACATCACAATTCTTCTCCATATCGACCGATGAATGGCGTAGTGGAAGCCTCCAACAAGAATATTAAGAAGATCTTGCAAAAGATGACAATTACATATAAGTATTGGTATGAGATGTTACCATTTTATCTTCATGGTTATAGTACCACAATATGTACTTCAACGGGGGCATCCCCATTTTCTCTTGTCTATGGTATGGAAGCAGTTTTACCCATTGAAGTCCAGATTCCTTCATTGAGAATTATGAAGGATGCAGACTTGGATGAAGATGAATGGATTCAAACGCGGCTTGACCAGATAAATTTGATAGATGAGAAGAGGCTAGCATCTGTTTGTCATGGTCAGATGTATCAGAAGCGTATGATTAAAGCTTTTAATAAGAAAGTCAAGAAACAAGTATATCAGGCTAGAGATTTGGTAATCAAGCGTATCATACTACCATAGGGTGATCCTAGGGGAAAATGGACTCCCATATATGAAGGGCCATTTGTAGTCAAAAGAGTATTTTTTGGAGGTGCCATGATGCTTACTACTATGGATGGTGAAGATTTCCCACAACCTGTGAACGCAGACATAGTTAAAAAATACTACGCATAAAAAGAGACTCGGTAGGTTGAATGGCCTAGGAAAAAATAAGGGCATCCCGGCGAACCAAAAGGGTTCGGGCAAAAATTAGGGATATATATAAAAATTGTACACTCGGCAAGTCGAAAACCCGAAAGGGAGGCTTGGGCAAAAAAGGGTATTCCGGTGGATTGAAAACTTGAAAGGGAAATCCAGGCAAAAGTTAGGGATTAAAGCGTATGACTATGTCTCGTTGAATCACTCATGTAACCTCAACTAGTTGTACTACCTATATCAAGTTCAAACGGGTGCAGATCAATTCGTTTCTATTCCGCAACAAGGGATGAGATACTTGAAGATAATGGCAATAACAGAGTTGAAACTCAATAGGATCATTTACACATAGCTATTTTTCCTTATTTTTGTACTCTTTTAAAATTTCTTCGACGAATTCCTTTTACTAGGATTTCCGTCTCCATGTTAAAACTTGTCTGTCTATAGGCCACTTTCTAAATAAATAAAATTCTATTTTCGATTTCAGGTTTACTTTTCCCCTTTTACTTAAGCGAAAACGTCTGTTGATTATGTTTGAATGTATATATGCTTTTGAATATGATTTATGTTTACCTTAAATGTATAAAATACAATAATAGTATTTACTAAGGACGACCGGAGGTAGGAATCCAACGAATCTTCGCTGGTTAATCCCCATAGAGTAATCTTTACAGATATTCTTACGGAATACTTTAAGTAGTTTCTTGTGCTCCCAACTCTACAAAGTCTTCAAGAAGTTTCCTTTCAAATATAATGAATCCTCCGAAGAATTGATAATTGATCGGATAAGTCTCTCGGAGGAATGTCCATCTCTTTTATCATCAGTCAGGATATTCAGGAACTTAATCCTTCAATAAGAAGTACGACGAACGAAAACGGGAGGTTCTAAGTACAATATTCCAAAACAAGACAGGAACGAAGTCTTCATATTCCTCAGGAACGAATCGGGATTTATTTTCCCCAGCCAGTAGTTGTTCTACGAAGCTACTCATGCGTTTCAACAACATAATTCATACATACATCATTTGCATCATATCATATGCATACAACATTCTCATAAGAATATTATCTTGCAAAGTGTTATATACATCATGATATTTTCATAGAACTAACCTCGTTTTTCAGGTTGATTCCCCAGCAGACAAACGTCATTCAACAACTTATTCTTGGGTTACTATATCTTGGATTGCTCTATCCTCCAGGAGTACGCATACCAATATCTTGGGCTGCTACATCCCTCAAGATTACATCCATCAACATCTTAGGCTGCTATATCCCCCAGGGTCACGAAAACCAATATCTTAGGCTGCTACATCTCCTGAGATCACATCTATATCCATCTTGGGCTGCTATATCCCCCCAAGGGTTACTTCAAACAATATCTTGGACTGCTCTATCCTCCAGGAGTACATATAACAAAATCTTGGATTTCTCTATCCTCCAGGAATACATATACCAATACCTTGGGCTGCTACATCCTTCAAGATTACATCCAACAATGTCTTGGGTTGCTATATCCCCTAGGAACACAAAAACCAATATCTTGGGCTGCTACATCCCCCAAGACTACATCAATTTGCATTTTGGACTACTTTATCCTCCAAGAGGTATATCTGAAGAGCATTTTTACTCTTAATGGCATCTTTAAGCCCATTCAAGCAATACAACCAACCAACAACATTATTTTTCGCACCAACTAGTGCAAATTTTTGGGCTTTAGTGTTCAATCCCCTTCAACCTTCAAGTCACGAATGGCGTACATGCCAATCTAACTCATCATGTTTCAGAAAATTGAACAGGGGCAATTGTTGTACCCCAAAATTTGCCCTCCAACAATAAAATCAATGTGTCTCAAGAGTTCTCTCAATAGTCACAAGGTTCACAGGGTTCTCAGTTGGTTAAAAGGATTGAAGGTTTCACCAGATAAAGTCTCCTCTTGAACAATTGATCTAAAACTAGGGTTTTGAATTTTTTCAAGCTAAATGGAATTCCAAAGCCTCAATTGAGCTTCATGAAATCCTATATACCTTAAAGAATCCTCATGTCAAAGTTTCAAAGCTTTCTCGGCATGTTTGGTCAGTCAGATGCTCAGATACCTGAAAATCAGTTAACTTAGTCAAAAAGTCAACTGAGGTCAACAGTGGTCAACTTAAAGTAAAACTTTAAGATTTTTTGTCAACATCAAGATTATGAGGTAAGATTCATCATTTTATCAATTGTTGATCATGATTCATCAAGGAAATCTCAGATCATCGGGAATCAAGACGTTTCTAAATTAGGGTTTTCATAGTAAAAGTCAATTGAACTTTGACCAGCCATAACTTTCACATACTTCATCAAAAATTTCCCATCCAAAGCTCATTTTGAAGGAAATTAAATTCTCTACAACTTTGTGTCTCACAAGTCAAGCCTAAAAATGCTTCATTTGGAAGGTATGAGCTAAAACATTATAGGTCCTTTTGAAAGTCAACAAAAAGTCAACTTTTTCCAAAGCTCGTAATTTGAAAATGGTAAAAGATATGGACATGGGACCAAAAAAGTTGGTTAAAGTACACTCTAATATTTCTAAATAGTCCAAGATCACCTTCATAAAATTAAATTTGAGGAAGTTGTGCTTTGTCAAAGTTGGTTGATTCTTAAGGGGTGTATGAAGCAAAAAAGACCATAACTTCATTCTTTTCCAAATGGGCCCATGAAATTGCAACACAAACTCAAAGATAAAGTCATGCACGACCCAATGACCATTTATTCTGATTTTTATAATTTATTTTATATTATTTTGGATTTTATTTGTTAAAATTCAATTTTAATAAAAATAAAATATAAAAATTCAAATATTGGATTAAATCCTTGTTATAGAATCATTTATACAACATTTAAAGTGATTGGATACCATCCAAATTCGTGCAAATCCAATTTAGTATGATCTAATATGATTTTTTAACAAATTATGAGTGATTGGTTTCTTCAACTCCAAGTAATCTAAATCCATGAAAACAAAGCCCAAATTTTAACCTAATTATCTTCCTTACATATACACAAACACAACCATAACATAAGGATGAATTTTCAGAGGCAAAAGAGGCATTACTACATTCAAAAAAATCAAGAACATTTGAAATTCGGATTTCTTGTTTAAGGTTGTTTTCAAGCAATTTAAAGGTTGCTAATGCATCTTTAATGTTCCTTAAGCATGTCCCAAACATCATAACCATTGAATTCATGATTTATGGCTTTAACTGAATTGTTCTTCATCTTATTTTCTTGTTTTTTCGATTTAATATGAATGATTAATATAAACTATATTTAACCATTGATTTGTGCTTGTTGTATGTTAAGGATGAATTCTGGATAAGTTTCTTGAAGATTCATTGTCGGACGCGCGGACTACCATGTTTAGGGTTTCAGAACTTGAGATTAGGGATTCATCAAAGACACGATTTCATATGAAATTGGTGGATCAATTGGATTTAGAATGATGCTATTGACTGATTTGTATGTTTAAAATGCATTTATTTCATGTATGTTGAGTTTTGGTAATTCGTAGGTTCTTAGCTACGAATGAAATTTGTCACTATAAGTTGTAGTGACGGAAAAACGTCACTATAGCCTAAGTAGACGGCTGAAGGTTGAAGACAAGGTTAGCGCGCTCAGGATTTTTGAAATTACATAATGGCTTATGTTAGTTTTATTCCACAGGTTCATCAACTATGTAGCTTGGCTCAGTTGGTAGGAGTGCACGCCTGGGAGCTTCAGGGCCTGGGTTCGATTCACAAGTCCCTTAATTTTGGTCATGTGCCTTATTAATCATATATTTCTTTATTTTTATTATTTTGTTTGAAACTAATTTCATAAAAATAATAATAACTAAAGCACTAATCAAATAATTAGGTCCCTAATCACCAATAACCCTAATCATATTAAACTACTTACTATTTTTCTAAAAAACATTTTTATATACTTTTCTATGTAAAATAATTAATTAACCCCATTCTTTTCTTAATAAATTCATTAATAAATCTTTAACATCTTTTTTCCTTTAAAAATATTTTCATTAATTCTTTTTTTTATGTAAGATATTTTATTTTATTGATAAATAATAGTAATAATAGATTTCATTTGTAAATTAATTTTTTTCTTAATTCTTAAATTAATTAGTAATTAAATCTTGACTTTTCTAAGAAAACCCTAGTTTTCTAAATGAACCCTGGTTTTCTAAAAGATGATTAATTGCTTATATTAAGTATTAATTTTATTCATTTTCTTATAATCTATATTTGCTTTTATTTTCGATTATGTAATTATTCCTCCTATGTAATAGATCATTAGGTTTAAATTTTTCGCATTCTTATTTTTTGCAATCCCCATAAAAGACGGATGTACCCCTTTCCCATGATGTAATAGCATAGGATTTATTTTTCGCATTTTATTTATTTATTTTATTTGTGTGGTTAGTAATAATAGGGAGTGAAAAACATAATTGAAAATAAATTAGACTTAGATAATTAAAAAATAAGATAAATACTTGAATATAATCACTCACACGCGTAAGTCGATCGTCCTACTATCGTTATCTGCACCTCTTATGGTTATCCCTCTGAATTGCCTTAAGCAAACGGTCAAGTCCCTCGAAAATGGGGGTGTCTTAAAAATCAAAGTCCCTACAAAATAAAATCATCATAGTCCCTTCAGATTAAAAGATCAAGTCCCTACGAGGTTGCCTACGATATAGTGATCTTGTCCCTTCGGTAAATATGATGATAGTCTCTACGAATTTCTAAAGACACCCCTTAAGTTGCCTTCATTGACCATATGATGACCCTACGCCCGTCCCTCAAATAAATCCAAGGTAATGACTACCTACTCCTTAATAGTAGGGACAGTCTTACCCTTGAAAGAAAATAAAAGAACATGAAGGACTAGTCAAGGGTAGATACAGCTTAGTTACTTGCTCACATTTAAAAAATACTTTTCACACCTCACTCTTTTCAAACATCTTCAAAAACAAGGCTTTGTATACATCCATACGAGGATCATTACAAAGTACTTAGACAAATTTCTAAACACACACTACACTTTCCTTTTTCAAACGAATAATTGAGCTAAGTAACTAAGAGCCCATAGATAACCATGGATATAAAGGGTGCTTACACCTTCCCTTTATATAACCTACCCCCCGAACTCAAGTATTTAAAAATAGGTCTTTCCTGTTCTTTTATGACCTTTCCATATGGATAAAATAAAATTCGGTGGCAACTCTTGCTATCCGTAACATAAATAAAAAGTCAGTTCTCCCACCGTGTTACAAGAGCATATAATCAGATGCATCTAAAGTCCTCCTAACCGAGGTTCTATTTGTTGTTAGAATAGGGAAAATGTGACAACCTTGAGATTTAAGGTTTAAGTTATTCATGATGAAGTTACTTTTATCCACATCCTCCCTTAATTGTAATATTTTTCTCATTCCATTCTTATTGTTAAAAATATTTTCTTGCATGATAAAATCCTGGAAAAATTCATGAGTTTCTTTAACCTTTTATTTAATTTTGTATAATTTTAATTTTATTTTTGATCATTTTTGGTAATTGTTTTGGATTTTTGATTCAAAGGTGTACAAAGTAGACCTAGTCTTGCATTTAGGATTGAAAACATATATTCACCAAATGGTTTAAACCTATTCTTTTACATTTGAGTAGTAAAATGAATATAGAATGTTTGGATATCCACTTTGCCTTTGTTCCATAATTTTTTATTCCTTTTTGAATCAATTCTTTAAATGTTAAGTGATTGATCAATATCTTGTTGTCTTGCTTATCGAGTGAATTGTTTGAACACTTTGGTGCATAATTTTATGCATTCCTGTAGGTCATAACAAGCTACTGACTTCATCATTGTATGACCAATTTTTCATAACTTTTCAAGTCTTCTAACTATTGTTCATAAGCTATTCAATTTATGCTTCATTACTTGAGCTTTAGGATTGATTCTTAGGAATTTAAAAGATGCACTTGTGAAATCATTGGAGGTTTTTTTTCTCATCCATGTACATTTATTATGACATGAACAAAGGCTTTGTAAATACATTTTATAAGTCATTTTACATATTTTTGAGTGATGTTACTTCTTACACAAGTTTGAACCTATATATGCCTTAAGTTGTGATACCTTTTGATTAAGTTCTTATATACTTCACTTGCATATTCTTCTTGAGTATCAAATCTTATGTTTTAGAAAACGTTTTCTATTGCCTTGGATGTATGAAAGTCAATTTTAATTTATATTTTACTTCTTAACATGATTAACATTTTACATGTTCATATAATGAGATTAGGGTAACCTTGAGCTAGTCTTTGACATTACATGACCATGACAACTTTGTGGAACTTGAAAAAGGCTTATAATTGTTACTTGGGCTCATTAGCTTTAGTATGAGTCAAATCCTTTTCATTACATTATATATGTCATTTACACACTTCCTTCGATGTTTCTTTTTGACATACTTTGAACTTGATTACTTGTGCATTTTGATGACATTCTTTGAGAACATTTGCATATCATCCTTGTGCAACATTTGTGGATCATAAACATGGTGTATTATAGGTATTTTAATTATGAATTTGATGTTTGTATATCTCTTTTCCATGCCAATTGATTCTCTTTGTTTGACTTATAAGTTGCATGCTCTTAGAAAGTGATCAATGCTTGGATTGAACACCATATGCTTTAACTTTTGAAATTTTTCAACATGGGAAATTTGTGATGACTTGAAGTTGATTATAGGAATACCATATATGTATAAACTTATGACCTAGACCATTTAAAAGTCCACTTCATGCTTTATGATTTTATAGTTTGGTCATGGGTGAATGGTACATTTGTGATAGTGATATCTTTGTGTATAGTTGTTCAAACTCTTGAAAGTACTTTGGGTGAGTCCAATAACCATTTCATGCTACCTAAAGCCTCATTTTAACATGATCATAAGTCATGTAATACTTCCCCAAGTTCATTTCATGCTCTAACATCATTGATATGATCATTAAGGATGCATTTTGACTAGTTTGTATGATAAACATTGTTTGTGTAATGAAGTGGAACATGACTTTAACCTTTTGAATCATTATTGATCTTTGACATTGGTTAAACATTACCATGATGTAGCTACTAACTTGTAGGAGTTCTTATATCATTTGCGTCCTTTTCATGTTGTTTGTTGATTGATTTTACTTTTAGATAGTTTTAGGACTAGTATATGTGCTTTAGGACCTAGCTTTGCTTTGTGTCTTCAACTATTGATTAGTTGAGCTTACTTGGAAGAGATAAGTACTTATGTTGAAATTTTTTTTAGTGTTTACATTGTGTAACTTATTTTAATTTCACTTAACTCATTTCTTCTTTTTATGCTTCTTTAGGGCCACCTAGTCCAACTTAATTTCCGATTAAGTTTGGAGTAGGATAGAGATTAGGTACATAGTACAACTTAATTTTTGATTAAGTTTGGAGTAGGAAAGAAACAATTGCATGCTAACTTAGATAGGAACATCCCTTCAAACCCAACTATAGTAATAACATTAAATGACAACATTAGGATGATGTTATTCCCCCTAGTCTTTCCTTTTCAACTTTGAGTCATTCTCTTCTCCCCTTCAAATCAAAAATCAAAATCTTCTAATAACTAAAGTATGTATGGTGTGCCATGAGCCTTAAGCACGTGGGAAATGGTAATTGGTGGATGTCCTGGATCGGGGTGATGTGTTAAGTACTCGCTCCTATGTCATAGACTTTAGCATTATGCATACAATAAACAAAACAAATGAAAACACTTATTCTAAAAAGCATAAACAAAACAACCATCTTTCTCTTCTCATCTCACTTTGTACCAGACATAAAGGATATGTCATGTTCATTCTACTGCAAACAGGTATACACATAAGTCTCCAGGAAGCGAGCAGTAATACCTAAACTTCTAGGAAGTGTATGTTGACATTATCTACTTAAAAACACAAACAAATATTGGTCACCCATAGTGAGCCAAACTATGGCATCTCTGATTCTCCTTTCATACGAGATACGTTGGTACAAGACACGATGTCTTGGCGAGTAAACTTCCTCATTTTGTTTAGAACTGTGTTGACTCTAATTCTCACTCTCATATGAGATATGTAGGTTGGGATGCGATATTCTATCGAGTTGACTTTTCCCCCCCCCATGTTTTTCTCTTTGTTTCTCGTTCTCTTTCCTTTTTGCAGCAGTAGGCAGAGCAACAAATTTCTCACACCCTTTGAGCAAAACAACAAGTGTGGATCCCATCGAGTAAGATGGATGCGAAGTGGTGTGAATACCTTCTCTTCGTGTAACTGACTCCCGAACCCCGACTTGGATGTGATGACCTCGTCTTTCCTTTCCCTTAGGTTTTCTTTGATCGTTTTCTTTCTTAGTTAGGATAGATAACGTTCAATGGCAACTCATCAGTTTATTTTTTGCCGATTGTTTTTTGCATTTCATTATCATATATATGCTGGATGGCTGTACTGGTTTTCTGTTTGGCAGGATAAGGTGTTTTGAGGGATGAGCCCACTACCTAGGCTCAAGTATACATATAGGGTTATAGTGGATATTCATGTTATTACACGTGCTTTTCAGTACGATGCTATCACGTGAAATACCATAATTCAGACGAGGTTCTTTTGAGATAATTTCACCTTGTGGGTTTCCCACAACGGTGGAGTTATCTCATTTATGATGTTGACTCTAGAAACCATTTCCCGAGGACTCAATTGAGGCATTCCTCTAAAGGGGCGATAATGTCATACCAGAAATGGAAAACACATTACGCTTCCTGCCCGAAGACTCGACATTGGGAACTTGTTATAAGATTAACTTTTGAAGGAGAATTAGTGAGGTATTCCTCGATTAGCGATAGTATTGTACCCGAAAGGATGAATGTATTATTTCTTCTCGACCTCAGTGCCATAAATTGAGTATCCTTCATTTTTAGAACACATATGTGAGATGGGAGGGATTTTGCAAGTTTGTAGGAAACTTTGACCTTCATCATACCTGGTTTTCTGGTTTTCTTATAAAGGAGAAATTTTGATCATGTGATATATTAAACATCTTTCATTATCAGCCCAAAAATTATTCAAAATATTTATGGAAGCTCTAATCCCGTGTCATCGCATGCATAACATCATGTCATTTCAACACACATGTTCCATTATTTCCGAGGGTATCATATTTGAGTCTTGCTATTGAGAAGTTCAATTTATTTCTTATGGTTCTTATGTTTAAAACTTAAATCTAAACATGTAGATTCCTTGGAAATAATTGAATATGGAATTTGCATACTCATGCATTTATAATAATCATTTGCATTCGGGCCTAAAAGAAGAATTTATTTGGGACCCTCTTTGCACATCAAGTACCTGGATCATCCAAGCTGACTTCCCTACATCCATATCGCACCAAAAATAATCAAAGAAGATTCATGGATCAAATACAACAACATCTCCAGCCGTATCAGAATCCCAACCAAGGAAATCGGAGATAGAGGCAGGAGCAAATCGGCAAAAGGGGACAATGATTAAGCGAGGAGACGTCCACACTTCGATCTAATCCCAATCTCTTATATGCATATACTATCTGTTCTGATTCATGTTGGGGAAATCATAGCCAAAGAGATCGAGCCTTCCAGATTTTCTCTTCTTAAGTAAGTTCCAAGACTGCAACATCCCTTGAAACAATCAATCAAGCCTAAGAGTGCTTCCTCAAACAATGGTGATCACAATGTCTGATGTGCGTGTGATGCACAGATCAAAAACGAGTATTTTTGAAAAATGTAGTTAGTGACAATGGCTCGAGTATCGTCTCACAAGGATTCTTTTATTATTATTAAACAACCGATTAGAACAATGGGGGTTGAGTTTCTATTAACATAAAATAATGTAAATAATTTCTTAAAATAAGTGATTATAGAAATAAGTCAATCCACTATTTTCGGTTTTGGCTAATCACTGGTTTTTACCTTACCAATTCCCTAAGCGACTTTGTTCTCTATTCGATTTCAATATCACGAATTAAGAAAATATGATAATATAAAACATATTGACATTCCTATATTCTGAATTAACAAACGGATAAATACAATCTTGAATTAAGCAAACACGATATAAAACGCGGTTTAACAAACAAGCGGCGTAAACAACGATTGAAAGTTAGGAACACAACCATACAGATTAAATCAAAATTGTTCCATGTAATAATAGATTAAGCAAATGCAATTTCATAGAATAGAATTGAAAGAGAAACAAAATTGAATTGATAGAATAAAAACCTCAAAGCATTGGAATGTAATTACAACGGATCGACTCTACGATTTAGTTCTCCATGGAATATGTATAAAACAAAGAAAAAGAAAATCATGAAAAAGAAAAGTTTCCTGGTACCAAATGTACGGCTTCTAGGTATAGGGAAGTATCAAAAATTCCCCTTCTAACCCAACTGGGTCGGAAACATAACCCGGACCCATAAAACGACCAGAAGCAAATTATTTTCTAAACTCAGAATTCGAATTTTGAGTTCCACGACTTATTTGAGACACATGCACTTCGAATCAGATTTTTCAGAAAACATGAAAGTTGTAGCTCTCGGTCTCAACTTTTCGTCGACTGGTAGAACGCCTCAATCAGATTCATATAGCTCCAATTATGATTTTTTTATTGTAAGCTACGAATGCTGAAAAATAACAAACGAAAATCAAATAAGGCTAGAAACAAACTTAAATATGAAAACACACTAAAATGGTGAAACTAATGAAATAAACTAAGGAAATGTCTAAGTATAACCGTAGTGAAGGGAAATCGCTATTATAAATGCAGCGGAAAACAAAAATTTGCCTTTAGAGATCCTTACGAAAGGTCATGATCTGTGATAAAATATTTACCTCTTGTGGTGCTTGAAACCTTTGATTCCTATTTGATCACAAGCGTTGTATGATGAACAATGCCTCTACTCAATCCACATGAACAACTTCCTTCAATCACAATGCTAGCTGGTTACAAATGAAGGTTTAGAGTGAAAGGAGAGGAAAAATGAATACGACCAGGGTTTAAAAAACAACAACAATTGAGCTTGTGCACAAGGGTTCTATTTATAGAACTACTTGTGTGGGCTTTAACCTAAAAGCCCAACTCAATAATAATATTATTATATTATTATAATAACTATTATTATAATAACCATAATTTTATTATTATTATTATTATTATATTTTATAACTATTATAAAATTAATAATAACTATTATTATTATATTTATAACTATGAAATTAATAATAACTATTATTATTATATCATATGGTACCTTACCATATTTCATATTCCATTTAAGTGCACCGCACCTTACCATATTTCATAGGCCATGTTGCATGGGTATGAATCCTTTCTTGTAATCGTTCATATTAAAGCGTCTCAACACTTTGTCTATGTATGTACTCTGACTTAGGCCAAGCAGTTTTTGTGATCTATCTCTATAGATCCTGATTCCTAATATATAGGTTGTTTCACCAAGGTCCTTCATAGAAAAGCATTTCCCTAACAAATATTTTACTTGTTGCAAGGTAGGGATATTGTTTCTAATGATTAATATGTTATCTACATATAATACCAGGAAAATGATCATGCTCCCGCTAACCTTCTTGTAGACACAAGGCTCATCTTCATTCCTTTTGAATCCATATTGTTTTACAGTTTCTTCAAAATGAAGATTCCAACTTCTTGAAGCTTACTTCAATCTATACATTGATCGCTGTAACTTGCATATCTTATGGCCTTCTTCAGGTATGTCAAATCCTTCAGGTTGTGTCATGTACACATACTCAAGAAGATTCCCATTAAGGAAAACATTCTTGACATCCATCTGTCATATTTCATAATCATGGTATGCATTGATATCAAGTAAAATCCGAACATATTTAAGCATTGCATCTGGTGAAAAGGTTTCATCATAGTCTATCCCATGATTTTATTTAAAACCTTTAGCAACCAGTCTTGCCTTATAGGTATGAACCTTACCATCCATGTTAGTCTTCTTCTTGAAGACCCACTTGCATCCTATAAGATTAACTCCTACTAGAGGCTCTACCAAGGTCCAAACATGGTTTGTGTACGTGGAATCCGTTTTAGATTTCATGGCTTCTAGCTGCTTCTCAGACTCAGGGCCAGTTATGGCCTCTTGGTAGGTTACAGACTCATCTTGATCCATGAGTAATACATCACCTTGATCAGTTATGATATATCCATATCTCTCTGGTTGGTGATGTATCTTGCTCGACCTACGTTGGTTTTGTTCTACTTGAGCAAGTTACTCTTCCACAACTGTTTATGATTCATGCTATAATTCCTCCATAGGTTTATCAATGCTTTGTGATTCTTGAATTTCTTCAAGCTCTATTTTCCTCCAATGATTCCTTTGGAAATAAAATCCTTTTCCAAGAAGACTCCGGTTTGAGCGAAAAACACTTTGCCCTTAGAAGGATTGTAGAAGTAATATCCTCTTGTTTCTTTAAGATACCCTACAAATAAGCATTTGTCAGATTTGGGCTCAAGCTTAGTTGAAACTTGTCGTTTCATATAAACTTCACAACCCAAAACCTTCATGTAAGACATATGTGGTTTCTTACCACTCCATATCTCAAATTGTATCTTTTCTACCTTTTTGGATGGAACACAATTATATGTGTAAGCTGTTGTCAGTAGTGCATGTCCCCAAAAGGAGTTTGGAAGATCAGTGTGACTCATCATGGATCAGACCATGTCTAACAAAGTTTGATTTCTTCTCCCAAATACACCATTTCATTGTGGTGTTCCAGGAGGAGTGAGTTGGAATAAAATTCCACGCTCTTTTAGATGGTCATCAAACTCTAGGTTGATATTCTTACCTAATTTGTTTTTAGTTCATTCTTGAACTCCTTGAACTTTTCAAAGGATTCAGATTTGTGTTTCGTTAAATACACATAACCATATCTACTGAAATCATCAATAAATGTGATGAAGTATTGAAAACCTCCTCTGGATGGTATGTTCAGTGGTCCACATACATCAGTATGTATGAGGGCTAACAAATAATTTGCCCCTTTCACCTTTTCCTGTGAATGAGGTCTTTTTCATTTTTCCAATTAAACAAGATCTGCATGTATCATATGATTCGTAATCAAAAGAGTCCAATAGTCCATCTTTATGGAGTTTGGAAATGCGTTTCTCATTTATATGGCCTAAGCGACAATGCCAAAGTTAACTTGGATTTAACTCATTAGGTTTCATCCTTTTAGTATTAATGTTATAAATTGGCATTTCAAGATCAAGGACATATAATCAATTGTTCATTTGTGCAGTAGCATAGAACATATCATTAAAATAAATAGAGCAACAATTGTTCTTTATTATAAATGAAAAACCAAACTTGTCCAAACAAGAAACAGAAATAATATTCCTGCTAATTGGAGGTACATGATAACAGTTCTCTAACTGAATTATTACACCACTAGGTAAAGTCAAATCATAAATTCCTACAACTAAAGCAACAACCTTTGCTCCATTGCCAACTCGTAGGTCAACTTCACCTTTTTCCAATTCTCTACTCCTTTTTAGTCCCTGCACATTAGTACAAATGTGAGAACCACATCCAATATCTAATACCCATGATGCAGAAGTAGATAAATTAATTTTTATAACAAAAATACCTGAAGTTGAAGTCTCTACTCCATTATTCTTATCTTCCAAGTACTTTGGGCAGTTTCTCTTCCAGTGTCTGGTCTTACCGCAATAGAAGCAAATGCCCTCCTTAGCTATGCCTCCACTAGGCTTCAAAGCAGGTGCAATATGTTTGGGTTTGGAAACTTCCTTGCCTTTCCATTTACCACCCTGCTTGGTGGGCCTTTTGTTCTGTTTCTTTCCATTACTGACCATCAGAATGGATTTCCCTTTTGACTTCATATTTTGCTTAGCAGTTCTTAACATGCTTAGAAATTCAGGAAGAGATTTTTCCATATCATTCATGTTAAAATTAAGGACAAATTGACCGAAAATATCTGACAATGATTGCAGGATCAAATCAGTTGCAAGCTCTTTCTTAAGGGGAAATCCCAATCTTTCAAGATTCTCCACATACCCAATCATATTGAGTACATGGGGACCTACTGGGTTTTGCTCACTTAGTTTGGCTTGGAAAAGGGCTTTCGAAACTTCAAACCTCTCATACCTAGCCTGCTTTTGATAGAGCATCTTCAGATGTTCGATCATATCGAATGCTGCCATGTTTTCATGTTGTTTTTGCAATTCAGAATTCATGGTAGCCAGCATGAGGCAAGCAGTTTCATTGGCATCATCGACATGCTTCTTTTAAGCATTTCTTTCATCCTTAGGAGCAAAACTAGGAGGTTCCTCATCGAGAACAGGTGTCTCTAAGACATACATCTTTTATGTCATGTTTGAGGACAATCCTCAGATTTCTGTGCCAATCTAGAAAATTTGTCCAGACAAATTTTCCTTATCTAGGATTGTTCGTAAAATGTTATTAGATGTGTTGTTTGTCATGGTAATCTATATTAAAAGATGGTGGAGATATTAGCATCACTAAACATATTCAATTAGGCCTTTAATTAAATATGCTCCCACTATTTTACTCAAAACAAATGACCCTCATCATTTGATTCAGAAAATCTCGTTGGAAGATTTTCTAGTGGATCGAGATCCATATTTCGTTTTGTTTTAAGTCAACATTAGGCTGATTACACAAAACTCACCTATTTAGATAGGAACTCTTTCCAATTGCATCCAATACAATTCTCGATATTTCAGTTGGGTGAATAACTCCTTATTCTAATCCATCATATGGATCATTCCCAACTCTTGCTTCTAAATGTATATAATCTTATTATATTTTGTCCAGTTAAGTTTGACTCATTGTTTTAGAATTTGGATATTACATTTATCCCATTGCACCTTACCAATATAGAATATGCACCTCACATTAGGCGAAACCTACATAATTCGATACTAGTCTTGATGAGTTCTAAAATTTGGAAAGCAAAAACTTAATATTTAGTTTTGAGGGAATTTTAATTAATTTGATCTCAAGGCTTATTTATCATATAAATCATTCCTCACACATGCATTAACATACATACAATATTTATATCAACATACAAACAAATGAAAAAGTTATGGCCCCTAGCGCAATTGTTCTCCAAAGCCAATGAGAGAACTAAGCTAAACCTAATAATGATCTTCACTTCACCATGCTAGATCTCCAAGGTTGTCCTTCTTTATTTTGTAGTCTTCTCTTTCTTCATAATAATTCATTACATCAAAAAAAACTCATTTTACATACGAGGGAGTGAGATGAGAAAAGAAATTACATGAAGAAAATAGGAGAGAGGCACGACACGCAGGTCGTATTTATAAAATCCAAAAGCAAAACAAAAATAAACTAAGGCCATAATTGATCACCACACACAAAAATTAATAAAACAATTTTATTATTATTATTATTATTATTATTATTATTAATTCAAGTTTGGTTAATAAAACAAATGAAATTAAAATTTGGCAAAATAATAATAAACCCTTTTATTATTATTGCAATAATTATTGACGCAACCTTGAGCCATCAAATGTTCATGACGCATGTAACAACTCCATGACGATTGTCATGCATCATATGACGACTGTCACACATTCAGAATGCACAAACCTCATTGACGGTGTAACCCTTGTGTCGTCACACATTTTAACGACCTCATTGACAGCGTAACCCTTGTGTCGTCACAAATTTTAACGCAACAATCTCATACTATCAAACCACCATGATTAATAATTTCGTATGATTGATCCGTATGTTATTGCTTCACCATACTAAAGTCAGATTCCGAAGCAGATAACCACAGATCGCACAACTGAATGATAATCATTACGTGATTTTAATCGATGAAATAAAATAGTATATCCAATATACCGTCTTTGCATTAAAATTAATCATATCATATATGAATTAGATCGATCATATATGTGTAACTTATAGACGATTGACATATCGCTGCTTCACCATACTATTGTCGGATATCGAAGCATAGTCAATATCAACCATTCAAAATGTACACAATTTGATGCCAAAATTTAATAACTGGATTTGATATAATTTTTTTATGCGTTTTAATCCAATTAAAACAAAATTGACAATTTTACGTGTTTTAATCCAATTAAAATAAAATTGACAGAAAGTAAACAATTACCATATTCATGGTTTCGTAAGTGACTGTGATACCACTGAAGGGAAATCACTATAATAAATATAGCGGAAAAAAATTTCCCTTTAGAGATCCTTACGAAAGGTCATGATCTGTAATAAAATATTTACCTCTTGTGGCGCTTGAAACCTTTGATTCATATTTGATCACGAGCGTTGTACGACGAACAGTGCCTCTACTCAGTCCACACGAACAACTTTCTTTAATCACAGTGCTAGCTGGTTACGAATGAAGATTTAGAGTGAAAGGAGAGGAAAAAGGAATATGGTCAGGGTTTCAAAAACAACAACAACTGAGCTTGTGCACAAGGGTTCTATTTATAGAACTACTTGTGTGGGCTTTAACCTAAAAGTCCAACTCAATAATATTATTATTATATTATTATAATAACTATTATAATAATAACCATAATTTTATTATTATTCTTATTATATTTTATAACTATTATAAAATTAATAATAACTATTATTATTATATTTTATAACTAAAAATTAATAATAACTATTATTATTATATCATATGGTATCTTACCATATTTCGTATTCCATTTAAGTGCACCGTACCTAACGGTGTACCTTATTTAAGTACATTGTACCTAGTTTCAGGTCGAAGGGTGATATACACCACTATCACCATGAGAGAAACTTATCACACTTTGCATAACATTTTATGTAGTACTCTCACAGTGGGTCAATCCAATATAAATATTACTCCTAATATTCATACCTATGTCAAGACTTGATAACTCCTTATCCATGATCCATGAGATGTGATCATCAGTCTATCTATTAATAGTCTTAATGCTTTAAGGCTATTCCATTTCACGTTAAAGCTCGACTATGGATGCTTTAAGAATAGTTTCCTCATGTTTAATGGAATCTCATGATTAAGTCAGACTTAATATTTCATTAAATGAGCTAGCTATTCTAGAGACTTTATCATTTTGAAAAAACAAATATAATAAAGAAATGCCTTTTATTATTAATAAATAATTCGATACAAGTACCAAAAGTATTGGCCTATAGGGCTTACACCAACACGTAAAAGAATGTGCATGAAGATTCACTGATCAATTTCATTCATATCATTTTCATGTGTACTCCTTCTTTTTTGTCAAGAATTGTTCACTCGTAAAACTTGTTTGTTTTCGATTGATGACAATAATGAAATAAATATACATGTTTTGAATAAATCCATCCGTGTTCACTCATACTTTTTCATCGATATCAAACCTTTGTTTAAGATAAATCTAAATGAGGACAGTGAAGTCAAAGACGCAAAATTTACGGTTGTATGCTTTTGAATAAAGCCCTGTTGATGGTGTACATACATTGCTTCAAATCCCCAAACACCAGAGATATAAGGGAGATAATCCCTTGCCAATCCTATTGAGCCTAGAATTAGGAGTTCCTTTCTAAAACGAAAAATCCTCTATCTAACCTAGGGCAGGGTAGTCTTCAATTAATTTGACTGTGCGTTCAACTTTCAAAAAGAAAAGAGGAATGTCCCATTCGAGGATCAAACCATATTCTATCCTTCATAAGAGGTCGTACCTTACAAACCACAATGGTTGTCCCTCACCAACCAAAGGAACGAGGAAGACACAACCCTTTTAATAAACCAAGTGTCACATGATTTGTTCCAAAAAAAAAAGAGGAACAAGAAATCAAAAGGAAAAGGAACAAAAAGCCCTCTAAGTCAAAAACTTGAAAACTAGTGACTTATGTAAAAATTAGGGTATCCCAATAGACTTCAAAATAAAAAAACAATAAGTCCAGAAAAAAATTAGGGTAATCAAAGAAATAAAAAACTAAAGAAAAACAAAGGATCTCAAAAAAATAAATCCTCAATAAGAACAAATCAGTGTGACCACAAATGAAAAAATAAAAGGGGGTGACTGTCACTCTGAAAAACCTCGTTGGTTCCTTAACTATCACTTCTACCATAAAAAACTTTTGAAAAATGAACACTTGTGTCGAATTAGATGAAAGTAGGATTGGAGCACATAAAGGAGAATGAGTGGGTTAAAATAAACTTTTAGCCATAAGTCTTTTTTTCTCAAACCGTGAACCCGACCATGTTACAACCCTCAAAAGACCTAATTGAAAAAGGGTTACTTCGAAAGCATACTACGGTAAGGTTGCGTCAAATATGACTCCTAAAGATTTTCTTACCACTTGTATCAATATCGATGTGACATTCTAATCAGTGAATAATTCACTATATGTGACACAGTCATTTTAGTGAACCAACTTGGATTTCAAATTATCATATGCATTGCACTAAAATTATCACTATCAAAACGAACTGTTTTACTTGCAAACAAGAAATTGATGTCGAGAGAGTTTCCATAATGGAAAGATTGATCAACCTAAGGTAAAATCACCTGAGAACTCCGTTGAGCAAGATGGAAAACGGTCCTATATTCAGTCAATCTGGGGCAACCACGTCGAGATTCGACGAATCTCTCGAAGATCCGTTAGTCAACTAAAAAACCGTCAAAGGTTAGCTAGTCATGGGAAAGTCACCTCAGATGATCATCCCATGGGCAAATGTCTGACAACTCCGTTGAGAAGAATGAGTGAGTTGGTCCAAGATTCAGTCAGTCTGAGGAAAATACGTCGAGATTCGAATCTCTCAAGGATCTTTCATTCGATGACAACTTTAAGATTTATTCAATTTGGGGAAATCACGTCGAGATTCTATAAATTTCGTTAAGATTCTATCAATCTGGGGCAATCACATTGAGATTCAACAGATCTCTTCAAGATTAAGTCAATCCGGGGAAATCGGGTTGATATTCGAAAAATCTTTCAAGATTCAACCAATCAAGGGAACAATCACTTCAAGGCTCGTACTGGGGTAGGTCACGCCAAGAGCACGAGTCACTCCCTTTAAGAGGCAGTTAACTAGAATCATCTCTCGAAGTTCTAGAATATATCGGGCAGACCATTTCATCAAGATACAAGTGTTCCAAACTTACTTCAAACAAAATCCCCTCAGAGATCTCATAGACTAGGGAAATTTCAGTTGCAGAGAAACGTCTATTATCCATGATCTTCAAAGTTACATCGAGCAGGTTTTGTCATGCATCAACTACTGCAAAGTTCAGGACAGATGTAGGGAAGGTCAGACCGAGTCACTTTTCCCGTAGAATTTTAAATCAAGCTTCAATGGTATCTGAAGACTTATTTCATCAGCAATTTATAAACCCAACAATCGTTGGTACTGCCAGCTTCCAAATGCCAGCCTGTATTGGTATCTTAAGACAACAATCAAAAGGATCCCCAATGAGCCTGTTTCCTCCTCTGCATGTACTAATCATCATCAAATTGCATCCTCAAAATGAATAGCATATCCATTTGAAATGGATCACTATGTCATACAAAATTCAAACATATGCATACGAAGTATAAGCCAGGTTTCATACTTTGCATGAATGCCCAAATCAACTCTCAAGACGATAATACATCCCCACAGAGAATGTCAATCCCGTTCTCTAGCATATATTTTAATAACTCCCCAAGCAGGTGTTTCAATTAATCCCCCAACAGATGGACATTTGCAAGGCCTACCATCTCAATCCCCAGCAAACCCATAAAGTACCTTACATTCTTGAAATCCCCAAGGTCATAAATCACACGTCAATCTTTCCATTATTAATCTTTGTTCCCCAATGGAATCACCCCTCTTTACCTTTCTTGAGTTGTAGATCATATGTCGATCTAACCATTCATTTTACCCTTTGTTCCCTAGTGGAGCCACCCTCTCTTTGTTTTTCTTGGGTCGTAGATCATATGTCGATCTTAACCTCTATCAACCCATTTTCCAAACTTGTTTGTGTCGACATCTTTTTTAAATACATGTCCGTATTGATTTTCGACACTCATCCGTGTTAACATATTTTTCGATGTTCGTCCGTATTTATTTTCGACTCTCGTCCATGTCACTATTTTTCTTCTAGGTGTAAACACCCCAAATTTGCCCTCACTCTTTATCACACCATGGCTTGTGATCTTTCATTTTTGTTTTAACATAAGCATACCATTTCATATTGCATATTTGTTTCACTGCATAGTTCAAGTTCATCTGCATCTAGGGTTTGTGATCTGAGCAATCCAAGAGTTCATCTGAGCCATCCCAAAGGTCTTAAAGCTTTCCAAGAGGGTCCATGTGTGTTCTATAATCATATTATGCTCCCCAAAGTTCATGAAAGTCAAGGGATCACAAGAATTGGCAAACGCATGGAAGCAGAGCTAGGGTTTTCACTACACAAATGACCAAAATTAGGGTTTTGGTTTCAGGGGCCTTAACTCCAAATTTTTGGGTCATTATTGTTTCTAATGTTCTTAATATGTCAAAGCAATCTCAAAAGATCATAATTGTCCTTTGGACCTAGGGTTTTGATGGCTTGATTCTCAAGAAATGTCAAAATGACAATTATGCATAAACTTTGCAAAACCATGACAACTCTTCATCCACTTGTGCCTTAAAGGAATGAGAAGCAGAGGGGAAGATTATTCAGATGTTGTGCACCTCTCTTCTACTGCTGGTTGCTGAGACACTTGCCAAAGTCAGAAGTCTTCTTGAATCCTCATTAGTCAAGAAACTGGGCTAAGAGAATGATTTCCCTTACATCAGAAGACATTAGATGGTGCACTCAGAGCACCAAGGGCAGAGACATAATCACCAGTTGTGGGAAGTATCTCAATGTGCCTCTGATTGGAGTAAAGGGTTGCATAAATTAAAACTCTTTGTTGTTCAAAAGACAATTAGGGTATGCTTTGGTGCATCCACCGAGAGAGCAAGACTTATCAGAAACTCTTTACTGTGACATTCAGCATAATCATACCATTGCCCGACAAGCAGTCTGGGCTTGGGACAACATTCAGACAAAAGGGACTGCCATTCTTTGCAAGTGCAACAACATAGCTTCAGCTTAATATCTTTATTGGTATCATATCAGGGGACAAATCACCCATATGTCATTCACCCTGGAGGATGTACCTGGACCATCAGCTGTAGAGCCTGTAGCTACAGTCAGGTTAGAAGAACTTGAGAAGTTGAAAGAGAGGAATATCCAGTTGTTTGAAGCTCTAAAGAAGACCCTCTAGGAGAGGAATGATAGTCATCTGGACAATGAGAGGTTAGAGAAGCTCCGGATCGAGCACATGACCAAGATTGAGAAGACAGATGATTACATCATAAGGGCTAGAGCAGGGGAGTTAGTGTTGAAGAATGCTTGCAAGGAAACCAAGATTCAGAAGCCCAGAGCTTAACACTACTTGGAAGAGAGTCAAGCTAGATGGACTAGAATCACCGAGGTTCGTTCACAGGAAGATCAGAAGACACAAGCTAAGATAGAGCAGCTAGAAGCTAAAGAGTAGAAGAATCAAGAAGCCTTGTTAGCAGCACAGAAGGAAATCTCTAAATTGAAATTCTGGGCGGGGTTGAAGAGATCAAAAGACCAAGACAAGTATAAGAAGTTGACAAATGATATTTCCACTAGGAATCTTCTTATCAAGACCATCACAGAGCATCCAGTTGGACCAGTGACTGATGCTCTCCTGAAGGAAGTCAAAGAGGATGACTTTGGGATGGATGTTTGATTTCCTTGTATTTGTACTTCATTTTGTTTGTACTTTTGATTTTGTTGTTGTATTTTGACCCACCATGGGGATTTGTTGTAATCAAAACTATGTATCTTTACATTTTGTAATATATGGTTTGTGTGTTATTTTGTGGGCTTCATCTCTCTCCGACATCATCATTCCTCAAGATCTGGAAGGTCAAAACCAAAGAACCAAACCGGATACCCTGGGAAGACAAATAGACATCCTGCATTGCATACAAACCTCATTTCTTTGTTTTGTAGGTATTTGTTTTTGTTGTTTCTCACTTTGTTGTGGTTTCAGGAAACATTGCTCGTAGGAGAGTCTTCCCCATCAACAGAGTTCACCGGTACCCGACAAGAAACAACCTTCCGAGCTTATAGATGGACCAGGTTTAACAAGATCTGACTGATGTAAGGACCCAGATGGCTAATGAAAGAACTGAAATGAGGGCCCAGATGAACCAGTTCATGGCAGTAATGACTGGGTTGTCCCAAAGCCAAGAAAGACTAAGAGAGTTGGTCGAGCGGCAAACTCCTGAAGAAAACCACCCAGGTACAGGGGGTACCAGCAACAATGATCATGTACAGTCTCGTACCGATCCCCCGGAGTTTGGACCTCGTCTTAACCATGATATTAATGTTATCAGGAATACCCAGGGTAATACTAGAGGGCGTGCCTTGCAAGAGGACCCTCAGGAGGAACAATTCACTGTAGTTGGTGTGGGAGATGAAGTCTATGATCGCCGCTTGGACGAGATAGCAGAAAAGCTGAGGTCTCTGGAGTCTCAAAACTCCTTAGACTTTGATGTTATGGATATGGGGCTGGTAGAGGGAGTTAGAATTACTCACAAATTCAAACCTCCCTGCTTTGAAAGATATAACGGGACATCCTGCCCTCGCACCCATCTTCAATCTTTTCTGGGAAGACTAAAGGCCTACACCATGGATGAAAAGCTATGGATGTTCTATTTTGAGGATAGCTTGACCGGGGCATCCCACGAGTGGTACTCTCATCTGACTAGGGCCACAGTAAGAAATTGGAAAGATTTGGCCGAGGCTTTCATTCACTAATACCAATATAATTTAGACATGGCTCCTAAAAGAACACTTCTAATGGGTATGTCACAATCCTCCAAGGAAAGCTTCAGAGAGTATGCTCAGAGATGGAGGCAATTAGCATTTGTCGTTCAACCTCCAATGTCAGAAAGAGAAATGGCAGATATGCTTATGAACACCCTCCAAGGGACATACATTGATAGGTTGGTTGCTTTCTCTTCCACTAGATTTGCAGATGTGGCCATAGCTGGAGAAAATATTGAGAGTTTATTGAAAATGGGAAAGATTTCTGATAACGGCGCCAGATCAAGCAGTACAAGGAAAACATTTGCAGGGCCTGACAGGTCCGGTGAAACAAACTCAATACACATGGGCAGAGGAAGGCCCCAGTATATGCCAAGATCAATTGCCGTTGTCACAATTCCCACTCCACCACCTCAACAACAATACACTCAGCAACCACAACATTTCCATCAGCAACACTTTCCTCAACAAAGGTCCTACAATAACAACAACAACCAACATCAACGTCCTTTCCAGCAAAGGCCATCTCAAGTCAACTGGGTAATTGATCCTATACCAATGCCCTATGCCACTTTGTTACCACAACTCCTGAAGCTTAGTCTTGTTGAATTAAGGACTCTGGCTCCACCAGATCCTCAGAACCTTCCACGGAATTACGACGTCAATGCCAGATGTGCTTTCCATTCTAATGCACCTGGCAACACCACAGAAAAATGCAGAGCTTTGCACATGAAGGTCTAGGATCTGGTTGATTCAAAGGCCTTAAATTTTGCACCACCTCCTAATGTCACGAAAAATCCTATGCCCAACCATGGTGGGCCCCGGATAAATGCAATCGAGGAGGGTCAACCCATGAATTTAATTGAAGATATTGCAAGCATTCAAACACCTCTGGCAGAGGTTAAAGCCCAACTTTTAAAATTCCAGGTGTTTCCAGGTTGTGAGGCCTGTTGTGAGTCTTGCAAAGTTTCTGTCAATGGGTGTGCAAGCTTAAGAAGTGGCATCAATGGCCTTATCAGAGAAGGTATCCTGCAGATAACATCAACGGTTTCTATAACATCAGCAATTCCTCTTACAGCAACAACAAGTACTTCTCCTACAACTTCAAAGACAATTGTTCCGACAGACTCGTCTACAAAATCAACAAACATATCTTCCATCACTTCAACAAACACTAGTTCAACCGCATCCGCTTCTACAAATACAACAACCATTAACAACGACGTCTCCACAGTTACCATATACTACAACCCAACAACGGTCCCTGATTCCAACAATTTTCAGCAACAATCTCAGCAACAATCTCAACAACAACCCAACTTCAGTTTTTCACCACCGCCAACAATCAGAAGTCTCGTCACCATATTTTACGATCCACGGACAATAATAATTCCTACCTCTACTACAGTCAGTCCAATCACCATCACGGTACCCGGACCTATTCCGTATGATAAAGATAATGTTGTGCCATGGCACTATGGTTCAAACCTCTACTGCAACGGGGAAAGAGTCCTTCTTGATTCTTCAGCTCATGCATCACAAGTGGATAATGTCGAGGGAGGCGGAGGCTTCACCCGAAGCGGACGTCTCTTTGCGTCACAGGTTCCAAGAGTTAATGCTGAGGTAGAGGCTGCTGCCAAAGCTAAAGGCAAACATGTGGTGCCGGAAGAACCCATTTTGAAAGAAGCCCATAAAACATCCTTTGATTAAGACGTGGATGAATTTATGAGGATAATCAAGAGAAGCGACTACAAGGTTGTGGATCAGCTCCACCAGACCCCTTCCAAGATCTCCATCTTATCCCTGTTGTTGTGTTCCGAAGCTCATCGGGATGCATTACTTAAAGTCCTGCACGCAGCCTACGTGCCTGAGGAGATCACAATAAATCAGCTCGAGATAGTGGTGTTTAATGTTAATACTAGCCATGGGCTAGGCTTCACCAACAGTGATTTAACTATGGAAGGTCGTCATCATAACAAGGCTTTACACATCACTCTGGAGTGTAAAGGGGTTGTGCTTTCACATGTTCTAGTTGACACTGGGTCTTCACTCAATGTCTTGCCAAAGAAAGCCCTTGTTAAGCTTGAGTATGATGGTATTGCTCTCCGACCAAGCAATATGGTGGTCAGACCTTTTGATGGTTCCAAGAGGTATGTTCTTGGAGAAGTGGAGTTGCTTGTGATAATTGGCCCGTAGGTCTTTCAAACTACATTCTACGTGATGGACATTCAGCAGACCTACATCTGTTTGTTGGGTCGACCATGGATTCACGCCCCTGGCGCAGTTACGTCGACCCTTCACCAGAAATTGAAATACGAGTGGGAAGGGAAAATTATCACAATCTGCGGTGAAGAGGATATTTTTGTTAGCCATCTGGCCACCTACAAATATATTGAGATGGATGGTGAAATCCACGAGACCATGAGCCAAGGTTTCGAAGCGTTGAACGTCAATGAGGCGACAACTGAAGTATTTGCTGCATCCCAGGAAGATAGGATGGTTACTTCAATTGTCTCCTATCAACAAGCTCGGAAGGTTGTTGAAGATGGAAACGCCCGAGGCTGGGGCAAGCTGCTACCGGTGGAGAAGAAGGAGGACAAATTCGGTTTGGGTTACAAACCATTCCGACAAGATCAAGCAGAGGCTACTAAGGAGCCTAAGTTCATAAGTGGGGGGATGCTAACCCCAGATGATGTCAATAACGTGGAAGACGAGGCAGAAAGCGACCTCAACCTGGAGAGTTGGATTCATCCAAGGATCCCGGGTCAACAAGTCCTTAACTGGTCTTCCCAGGAAATTATAAGAGTTACTCCTGCAGAGTGATTATTATTTCCTACTTTTTTAAGCATGCATCAAGTCTTGCATCTTGCCTAAGGTGTCAGGACTCATTTTGTAATAGGGCCATATTTGTATTTTTGTGTAAATGGAATATCAATGAATATTGGACATCTTTTGCAAACAATTTTCTCTTTCGCTCAGTGTCTCTTCATTTTTGTTATTTTTCGCACAAAACAATAAAATGGAAATGTTTTCAAGATTAAAATTGATCACTAAAACGAACAAACCTCAACCCTTGCAGAGATTGTCCTCCAGATTGCACCGACAACCGCACTGCTATGACTTGTATGACTTCGACAATCCAATTAATCAAGCGGATGAAGGGGTTGAGGAAGACTATGAGCTGCCTGTGGCGAGGTTATTGAGGCAAGAAGAGAAAGTGATTACTCCTCATCAGGAGGAGGTTGAAACTGTTAATCTTGGTACCGAGGAAGAGGTAAAGGAAGTGAAGATTGGGGCCAGTCTGCAAGCTCCAGTAAAGGAACAGCTCATCAGTATGCTTCGGGAATACGTCGACGTATT
Organism: Lathyrus aphaca; assembly: GCA_963966055.1. Taxonomy (NCBI): domain Eukaryota; kingdom Viridiplantae; phylum Streptophyta; class Magnoliopsida; order Fabales; family Fabaceae; genus Lathyrus; species Lathyrus aphaca. The sequence goes on from OZ014523.1 coordinate 237,490,388, forward strand.
TACTTGGTCCTATAAAGACATGCCAGGTCTAGATACGAATATAGTCATGCACAAGCTACCATTGAAAGAAGATTGCCCACCGGTTAAACAAAAGCTGTACCGCACCCGCCCAGATATGGCCATGAAGATTAAGGAAGAAGTACAAAAACAGTTGGACGCCAGTTTCCTTGCTGTGACTAGTTACCCGCCGTGGGTTGCTAACATTGTACTAGTGCCTAAGAAGGATGGCAAGGTTCGTATGTGTGTGTATTACCAGGACCTGAACAGAGCCAGCCCGAAGGATGATTTCCCATTACCTCACATTGATGTATTTGTGGACAACACAACTCGGTTCTCGGTATTTTCTTTCATGGATGGAATTTTTGGGTATAATCAGATCAAGATGTCACCCGAAGACATGGAGAAAACAACCTTCATCACACCTTGGGGCACATTTTGTTACAAGGTAATGCCTTTTGGACTGAAGAACGCCAGTACAACTTAACAACGGGCTATGGTAACGTTATTCCATGATATGATCCACAAAGAAATTGAATGCTACGTGGATGATATGATTGCTAAGTCCCTTACTAAAGAAGATCATCTGGTAAAATTTGTTGAAGTTGTTCAAGCGTCTGAGAAAGTATCAGCTGAAGTTAAACCCCAACAAATTCACATTCGGGGTGCGTTCTGGTAAGTTGTTGGGATTTATCGTAAGTGAAAATGGAATTGAAGTTGATCCCGACAAAGTCAAAGCCATTCAGGAGATGCCTTCACCTAGGACTGAAAAAGAAGTTCTAGGGTTCTTAGGTAGATTGAACTACATATCAAGGTTCATATCTCACCTCATTGCAACCTGTGAGCCCTTGTTATAATTGTTAAGAAAGGAACAAACGATCAGGTGGAACAACGATTGTCAGAAAGCTTTTGACAAGATCAAGGAGTACCTGCAAGAACCTCAAATTCTTATGCCTCCAATTGAGGGAAGACCTCTGATAATGTACTTGACAGTATTAGAAGGGTCAATGGGGTGTGTGTTGGGCCAGCATGACGAGTCTGGTCGAAAATAGTATGCAATATACTACCTAAGCAAAATGTTTACCGACTGTGAACAACGTTATTCACTGCTCGAGAAAACTTGTTATGCTTTAGCATGGGCTGCTCGCCGACTAAGACAGTATATGTTGACTCACACTACCTTGTTGATCTCAAAAATGGACCCCGTCAAGTACATATTTGAGAAGCCAGCACTTACCGGAAGGGTTGCAAGGTGGCAAATGATTCTAACAGAGTATGACATTCAGTACACCTATCAAAAGGCCATCAAGGGCAGTGTATTGTCTGACTATATAGATGAGCAACCCATTGATGATTACCAGCCCATGAGATTTGACTTCCCTGATGAAGACATCATGTACTTAAAAGCAAACGATTGTGAAGAGCCAGTTCACACTGAAGGGCCCGATCCAGAAGAAGAATGGACTCTGATGTTTGACAGGGTTGTCAATATGAATGGTCGTGGAGTTGGTGCAGTGCTCATTACACCTAAAGGAGTTCATATGCCTTTCTCGGCAAAACTCACCTTTGCCTGCACCAACAACGAAGCAGAATACGAAGCATGTATCATGGGACTTGAGGAAGCCATTGACCTCAGGATCAAAACATTGAATGTATTCGGAGATTCAGCTTTGGTAATCAACCAGACCAATGGCAAATGGTACACTCATCAAAATCATCTGATTCCATATCGTGACTATACGAGGAGATTATTGACTTTCTTCACAACAGTCAAACTTGAATACATACCTCGAGATGAAAATCAGTTCGCAGATGCTTTAGCTACCATTTCCTCCATGATCAAAGTTCAAACTACCAATTATGTGCCTCAGATTCTGGTATCCAGACTGGACCGACCAACATACGTATTCTCTGTGGACACTACTAGTGATGACAAGCCTTGGTTCCACGACATCAAATGCTTCTTAGAAAATCAGATGTACCCACCTAGGGCATCATCTAATGATAAGAAGACATTGAGAAGGCTGGCCGGTAGTTTCTTCCTCAATGTTGATGGTTCATTATACAAGTGAAACTTCGACATGGTCCTGCTCAGATGTGTTGACAAGAAGGAAGCAGACCTACTGATGCACGAGGTGCATGAAGGTTCTTTTGGTACCCATGTCGGAGGACATGCAATGGAAAAGAAATTATTAAGATCAGGTTACTACTGGATCATAATGGATGCAGAATGTTGTGCCTATTGTCGCTCCCGATAGATGGGAAATGGCCCAAATATGGTACAGACGCGAACGGTCGGTGAGAGGGACAATGAGAACACACAGCAGTGAACTCACTGGAGATGAATAGAGTCGCCAGCTAGGCATTTTTATCCCGGAGGAAAGGCAATGCTGCATAGACCTAGAAAGATATGGATAAGACGGTTGCGAACCAGAGAGACTGAGAAAGGGGGTTGGTTACAACCTGGGAAGGTATTAGCACCCAGATTGTCCGTCGTACTCGACGGGATCCACGCTTAAAAGATTTGTGTTTTAAAGGGGTAGTGTCAGTGCAATTTGTGTATCAAAGAGTTGGAAAAAGATGTACAGGTGTCAGTGTAAGAAAAGTGTGAAGTGTAATATATACAGTGTCAGTGTGAGACCAGGAATGAAATGCTCATGATAATGAGGCTTGAAGAATATAGCTGGAAAGAGGGGGAATATACAAAGACTTTTGTTCGATAACTGTTAAGTTATGCCTACGTATCCTCTCGTGCAATGAGGAAGTCAGAACACCGTAGTTCGACCCAAAGAGACTGAAAGATGAATTGACTTGTGAACTGCTTGCTTGTCAATGCTCAAGTGTATGACCTGTCTGGCTCAGGTGCAAACTGTCTTGCATTAGACGGAAGAAGCAAGTTCTCGCTTGTGAGTGAGTGTGATGAGAAAAGAATCCCGAAGGAGACGATTATTGTTTGTTTTTGAGTTTTCAGTCTTTTATTGCTTTTGAAAGTTTGTCATAAGTAAATGAGCTTAAACCTAAACCAATGGGTTAGTAAACTCATCACATCTTCCCTCTGATTAGGGGTAATGAGAATACCTTAAGTGTGAAGTCAGATTCTCACACTTAATTACCATGATGTAGGATTAAGATCATTAACCTACTTGTGATTATTTAGATGTTTTTGGTGTTTTTGTTTAGTGTTGAGTAATGAGATTAAGCCATAATCAAGGATTAAACAGACTCATTACACCATCCTAATAGAAGGATAATAGATGAGAATGTTTAAGCTGAGGAAAGCTCCTCAACTTAATCCATGATTAGGGATTAAACTCATGACAAAACAAGCCTTTGGTTAGGTGGATTTTAATTAATGGTAAGATGATGAAGTGATTTTTAGGGTTTGTAAGACAACTTGAGGGGGACTTGTCCATTAACACTAGGGTTAGTCCTTCTTAACCAATTAAGGAAGAATTAGAACCCTAATGCAAGGCCCAAGTTACAAGTGTGATGTCTTGATGATTATTAAGTGATTTGATTAAAGGATTTAAACACATTAAGGGTTTAACACTTAGGATTAAAGTTATACACTCCATCCTAATAGAAGGATGCAGGCATAAGCTTAATCACAAAGCCTTAAAGCCTTTAGGGTTTAGTCCCTGATTATGGGATGAGAAGAGAAGACTCAAGAGAGACACAAAGGTAAAACTAAGTGGGGGACTAATCAAAACCCTAATCATTGTCATGCTTGGTTGTTCCTAAGGTTTGTGAGGTTTATAAGGGAACTCTTCAAAGGAACCACCAGGAAGCAAATGAAAGGATCAGGAGAAACAAAGTAACTTGCTTCATTTAAGAAGTCAAGTCACTTGAGGAAAGAAAGTGAGAAGAAGAAGAATGAGCAAGCTCAATCTCAAACACATGATAAAATGCAGCAAGGGTGCATGAAAGAGAGATGAGAAGAAATTATGAGAAGTGAAGGCAAATCCACTTCTCAAAGTTACTTACCACCTGAAAAGTTAGAAAGGAAAGTGCAATGCAATGCAAAATGAGATGAAATGGTATGATGAAAAACCAAACCAGAAGCACATACATGATTTTAATGATGCTATGAGATGCTACAAACATGTGGCAAGGCATGAAGATGCTTATACAAACCTATGGATGCAAATGGAACAAGTTAAGGAACATGAAAATGAAAGATCAAATCATGGCCATTTAATCTCACAAACTACATGCTAAACACAATGCAATGCAAAAAGAATCAAGGTCCAACTCTTTAGGGTTAGGCAGAAATGATTTTTGGAAGTTTAGATCAAAATAATGCATAAAAATGATTTTAATTCAATGAAAAATTCTCAAAATGCATCAAGATCAAAAAAGAAATTTGGTTTGAATGTTGGACAATATTTCTAAATGTTTTTAAATGTTTCATGAATTTTTTGGTGATTTTTAAATACCTAAAAGTATTTTTAATAAATTAATTTTCATTAATCAATTAAAAATAAACTTTTAAATATTTAAAAATACTTTTTAATGCTAAAAAATAAAAATAAAAATATTTTTGTGTTTTAAAAAATTAATGAAACTCTTGGTAAAAATTTCATAATTTTTAAATGGTTTTTGCTATTTTTAATAAATTATGGAAAACAAATGAAATTAAATGAAAATTAAATGAATTTTAAACTGAAAAAGGAAAAGTAATCGAATCCTAGGGTTCAGATTCAAACAAGCCTGCGCGCGAATTGACCTGGCGCCAAATCCTACGGCCAAAATTCAAACTCAGCTAATTAATGATTATGCCCTAATCCTGCCGTTAATGACCCTCAGGTGACCGGAACAGTGTTCCGGTCATCTTCTCCGTTCACTCCAAAACACCAACTCTCTCCACACGCATCTAAAATGAATTCTAACTACACAGAAATGATCCCCATCCAAAAACGAATTGAAACCCCCATTCAAACAAAATTTATCACTTCTAAACTAGCTGAATCGAATCAAACAAAACCTAGGGCAAAAAGTTTCAGAAACTGATTAAACTCTCATCTCTCCACCATTTTCAAAACCAATGACATCAGAGTGATCAGTGGACAACAAAGAACAACTTAGGAACTTTAAAAATCATTTCTGGAAAAAAAGTTCTTGAGCTACCTGAGTTTCGAAGCTTTCAATTTTGCAACTTTTTGACCTCTCCTCTTGATGCAATCCACTCTACTTGATCCCCTGATGATGCCTGAATGCTTAGAAGGAGTTTATGTTGGCTGGTTTGAGAGTTTGAACAAGTTCTGTTCAAACTCAGGTGAGAACTGTGTTTGTGATTCAGGCAGTTTCAGGCAAGGGTGAGGGGTTCTTTGTGACCAGGATGATGATTTGAGAAGGTTTGTGAAGTTTGTTCAAGTGTTTGTGGCCTGTATGAAGAGTTTCGAAGGCTTTGGCTTTGAGAGTGAAAAATGGGGAAGTTGAGTTCTTGCTGGTTTCAGGCTTATGTCTTGTTGGTTTGGGTTCAGTGAAGCATGGTGAGAAGGTTGGTGAAACTTGTTTGAATGTTTTTGGCTTGTGGAATCAGATTCGAAGGAAAATGCAAGTTGGAGAGAGTTTGTGAATGTGTGTTGTGGTGAGTTTTTAGGCTGGCTTGTTGTTATGTTTAGCTAGCATTTGATCCACATAAACAACTCCTATTGGTCAGATGATGTGACCTGCCCTTTATTGATTGGTATGGTGCCTTTTGCAAAATGTCAACTTTATGTAAGAGAAAGCATGGGTCAATTTCTAGCTTGGTACAAGGGGTGTGGGCTGCGCAGCAACATAAGGGGAAAGGCTAGGGCTGGTTCAGCAACATAGGCAGCAAGTGGATGGAAGTGTTATGATGGTTTTGCAACTTGCTCACTTTTAGTTCACATGGAAATATCTTGCCTCACAAGCCATGAAACATGAGAAACTCTTGGTCAAATCTGAATTTTAGGTTACATGTGATGTTTGTGTATTGGTTAGATATCAACTAGAAGTGACAAATACCTTTGGTACAAGTTTTTGCAAGTTTCTCATTTTGTGCACAACTTGAAATTTAGTGATTTTTGCCAACTTTGACACACCATAACTTTTGATCCAAAATGAATTAGGTCATGTTCTTGTACTTTTTGAAAAGGGAAAGATCTAATCTACAACTTTCATAACTAAAGTTTTTCCATTTGAAGCTTTTTTGAATCAAAAAGTAAGGGTTGAAAAAGTTGCATAAAATGACATATTCCTTAAAAGTCAACCATGCCCAAAAAAGTCAACTTTGCAAAAACTTGTAATTCTTGAATTTTGTGAACTTCAAGCTTCTTTCATGATCAAATAAAGATCATATACACTCAAAATGATGAAGATCACCCCTTGGTTGGGTCATTGGGGGCCTCAGATGCCCTGATTTTGCACTGACTTGTCCAGAAAGTCAACTCTTGATCAGATGACTTCCCCATGGAATTTCTTCATAAAAATTGATATGCATACTCCCTATACCATATAGAGACCAATAGAAACAAGAATGACCAAAAAATTTGGAGTTATGGCCTCTGAAACCAAAACCCTAATTTTAGGTCAACTGTGCAGTCAAACTTGGCTCTGCCTCCATAACAATCCCAGTTCTTGTGATACCTTGGCATTCTTGACTTTGAGAGGATATAATATGATGCTTGAACACATATGGATCCCTTTGGAGTGATTGATGGTCTTTGGAGTGGCTCAAGAGGCTCTTGGATTGCTCAGATCACAAACCCTAGATGCAGATGACTTAGAATCTATGCAGTGCATCAAAAATGTGGTATGAGATGTTATGATTGTGTTTATGCATATGAAATGATCACAAGCCATGGTGTGAATGGGTGAGGACAAATTTGGGGTGTTTACAGCTGCCCCTATTCAAACATGAGTTAGCAGTGCAGGATGTAAGCAACGGCTTAACAGGCAAACAAGATAACTTGTGGTTGAATACCAAAGACAGTCCAAAATTTGAACTCACAGAATGAAGAAGAAAAGGGATATAGATTGTAAAAGAAAATAAAGTATATTGTAAAGTGTGGGCGACGGAGGACGACCGTCGAGTAGAGGACGACTGCTGGGTAAAGAGCAATGACGAGGACGGCCGACATGCTGGGAAAAGTGCGGGAAATAAAGCGATGACGGGGACGACCGACATGCTGGGGATAAAAGATATTATGATGGGGACGGCCATCAAGTAAAGCTATAAGATTCTCTCGGGGATTAATGAAACATGACGGGGACAGCCATCAAGTTCATAAGATAAAGTAACCAACGATGGGGACGGTCATCGGGCTAAAAGGAAAAGGGACCATGACGGGGACGGCCATCGGGTTAAAGAAAAAATGAAATGAACGGATGATGAGGTACGGTCATCAAAGGTGAAGGACGATCACCTAGCAGGGGACGGCTGCTCTGTTGGGGATTAGATGAGGGACGGTCATCTAAGGTGGAGGACGACCACCTGGCAGGGTACGGCTGCCGAAAATATCGCGACATAGGACGAATGCCGGATAAGGGGTCAATGATGGGGACGGCCATCGGATGAGCATGATGGAGGACGACCATCAAGAGGCGGAGGACGACCACCTAGCAGGGGACGGCTGCTCTCAAGGTTTGTCATGACATAGGACGAATGTCAGATAACCGAAATCAACAATGGGGACGGCCATTGGATAAAAATGATGAAGGACGATCATCAAGAGGTGGAGGACGACCACCTAGCAGGGGACGGCTGCTAAAAATCAACGATGGGGACGGCCATCGGATGAGCATGACGGAGGACGACCATCAAGAGGTTGAGGACGACCACCTAACAGGGTACGGCTGCTCTCAAGGTTTATCATGACACAGGACGAATGTCAGATAAAAAGGAAAAAAATGCTTTGGTAGCGATCTACTGGGGAATAGTAAACACGGACGAGTGTTTATATCCAAGAAATAAAAGTATAAGTGTTTAGATGCTGTGTATAGATTAAAGACGCGGACGAGCATCCTTAAGACTACGATACGGACGAGTATCGGGTAGAAACAAATGCTAACACATGTTCAGAGATGATGATACGGACGAGTATCAACTGGTTAACAAGGAACACGGACGAGTGTTGATTCTGAGGGGACTCTTCTGGGGAATAGTAGACACAGACGAGTGTCTATATTTAAGAAGACATAAGTGTTTGACACGGTGTATGGATTAAAGATGTGGACGAGCATCCTTAAGACTATGATACGGACGAGTATCATGTAGAAACAAACATTTGACGCATATTCTGAGATGATGGTACGGGAGAGTACCAACTGGTTAACAAAGAACATGGACCAATGTCGAATCTGCGGGGATATAAATGGTGTATATAAGATACGTACGAGTATCTGTACAAGTATGAATGGTGTATAGATGAGTGTTTAACTTGCTGGAGAGAGCGACACGGACGAGTGTCAAAAGGAGAAGAGTATAGTATAAACAAGTATCTGATATACAAAGTGTTTAGGTTACTGTGCAGGGGAAAGTGACATGGACGGATGCCAAGAAAATGTATTTATACAAGTATTTGTGAGTGCAAAGTGGACGCTTTGGCTTTCTGCTGGGGGTATGACACGGGCGAGTGCCACAAGGAGTATGTACTGATATTTGAATGTGAGGCAATTGTTTTTGCTTTAGCTCTCCGCTGGGGAATTTGGGGAGCATTCTGTATATTGTTGACGGGTTGGAAGCTTTTAACTCAGCTGGGAACGAAGTGTTGGCAACCTGATGCTTGTTGGAGAGGTTTTCGCTGGAGGAGAGACGACTCTGCATGAGGTATACTTCGTTTAACTGCTTTGAACATCTGCTGAGGATCTGATCATCCTGCTCTGACTCCACTGGGGAGAATTTCTTCTTGCTCTGCTGGGGAAATCCCTTGGAAATGAGAATCCCGATGACTCTATGGGGAAAGATCATCTTTAGACTTGGCTAGGGAAGATGCTTCGCCAGATAACTCTTGCTGGGACCCTTGCTGGAGAGAGAGAGCTCTGATAATTCTAACTTTGTGGGGAAACAAGGCCTTCAGCTGCCTGTTGGGAAAACTTCGCTGTGGAAAGATAAATCTGCTTGGGGACGAGAACGATTCAATTGGCCTTGAAGTTCCGTTGGGGTTATCATCTGTTCCAACTCAGCTGGGGATGTGTCAACCCTTTGGCATGGTTGAGAAAAATATTTGGCAATGCTCCGCGGAGGAGAGACTTTGCTGGAGAATCAAAACATGCCCCAAGTATAGCATAACAGTTGTGCTGGGAAGATATGCCAATGAAAATTGGCTTTGACTGAATGCGAATAACCAGCTCCTCATGAAGGAATCTTGTCGGCTGAAAGAAGATCTTTATGCTCGGGGAAGAAATAAACTTCCAATGCCCTGCTGGTAAAATAAATACCAGACATTCCCTGAGAATTAACACAGTGCTTCAAACTTCTGAGCTCAACAAAAGCATTACTGATCATCCTGAGTGAACTAAAATTCCCTTAACTCCTCAATTATACCATACTGCATCATCCATAAAAAGATCGTCTTCAGAGGATTTTACAGAATACATGGCATCCAGAATTGCCCTAGTGTCTTCAAACTCTCGCAGAAATTCAACAAGTCTTGAGACAACTGCCCCAGATTACGTCTTGAAATGATTCATGCCCCACATCAGAGCTAAAACATAAACCATGCGGTATGAAGATGCAATGCAAATGATGTACAATGCAGACGTATGCTCATAACCAAAGATATGAAACAAGGATGGTTGGGCGCTAGGGCCAGGTTGATAGATATATATTTTTTGGTTGCCAAGCAATTGGACTTTTGAAGGTGAATTACCAGACGAGAACTGGTTTATAAAAGGTAGGCCAACAGACGAGAACTGATGGGCAAAGAATAGGTCGTCAGACGAGAACTGACTCCTTGGGTTCATTGTCAAACGAGAATTGACTCTGAAAAAGGAATGACTACCAGACGAGAACTGGCGTTCAACAGGTAAAATGAAAAGGTGACCAGACGGGAATTGGTTAAAAGATTCGCCTACCAGACGAGAACTGGTATTTGAAATTGGTTTGCCAGACGAGAACTGGACTTTGGGTTTGTCTGCCGGACGAGGACTAGACTTTGAACTGACTTGCCAGACGAGAACTGGACTTTGATAAGTTGGGGTTACGAGGCCCTGGATGTGAGATTGATGTTTGAGGGGTTGTGACCAATGCAAATATGATGCATATGCTCTATATGCTCGAGCGAAGCGACATGAATAACATATGCAAATGATTTATGCCATGATTATGAAAAGCTATAAGAACTCCCAAGGATGGGGAAAAAGGTCTTATGTGACAAGGCTTCTAATGAGAAGGATGACAAAGGCGAGGGTGGGTAATACGATTTCCCGGTACCCGTCATGAACTCGAAGATCACTGATACAAATTGCTCTGTGTAGCTAAAATTTGCCCCTGTTGGGCGAGTCTCTGAACAGACTGTTGCTGATTATCCAATTCTTGGCATGGCGGACTTGGATGTCTTCTCGTGAAGAGTTGCACTTAGTAAGATCTGGAAGTATCCTTCCCCGGTATGAGCGTGTAAGCGACTTGATTCATTCTGACTGAGCATTGGAAGAATTGACCCTTAGTCAACGGAAACTCCGGGTGTCCTGCCCCTGCTTGGGAGATTCAACTTTGATCAACTAATTCTTGAATGACGTCCCTCCGTCAGCTGATGCTTGGGAACTTGCTTTACCCTGACTGATTCCTTGGTCGACAAACCACTGGATAACATGCCCCTGATTCATAGGCCGACAAGATGCTCTTGATTCTGGTCATCATTGTTGAATGATCAAGTTCCCTCGCGATTGCTCTTTGTAGGAACTTCCCGGGTGTCACAAACTAACTTGCAATTAAAACTGTCCATTCACAAATGGTAATTTTAATGCAGTACACATGCAAGTTTTTGAAAATTTATTTATTTTGATGTTGTGACAGTGTGTGACGAATGGATGATTAGTCCAAACGTAGTGTTGAGTTAGCAAATCGTTAGGAGTCAGTTTACGCAACCTTGTCGTAGTATGCTTTCAGAATTGAACATGATTCAATTAGGACTTTCAAGGGTTATAACGCGGTCTGGTTCACGGTTTTAGAAAGAAAGATTTATGGCTCAAAGTTTATCTGTGCCCACCCATTCTCCTTGATGTTCTCCGGTCCTATATTCAGCTAATTCGACTTAAGCGCTCGCTTCTCACAAGGGTTTTGTAATGATTGAGGAACCAATGACGTTGATGGTTTACACACCAATGAGGTTTCTTGGAGTAACAGTCACCCCTTCTGACCTTGTGTCTGGTCACACGACTTTGTTCTTATGGAATATTTTTTTCAGATTTTTTATTCCCTAACTTTTGCCTGGACTGGTTCTCTTTTTTTTTTTGAATTTTTCGATTTTGAAGTCCAGCGGGATGCCCTAACTTTTGCCTAAGTCATATGTTTTCACACATTTTTCGACTTAGCAGGCTATATATTTTTTTTTTTATTTTTGTTGAACAAATCGTGTGACACTGGCTTGTCATGACTTGCTGAAAGGGTTGACCGCCTCATTCCTTTGTTGGTGAGGGATAACCATTATGGTTTCACGTCCCTCGACCTCTTGAGGTGTAATGAATAAAGGTAATGGATCCTCGGATGCACACTACTTTGGAAATTTGAACGCTTGGTCAAATTAACTGATAACTACCCTGCCCCGGGTTAGATGTGAGGGTTTTTTTTCGTTCAGAAAAGAAACTCCTACTTCAAGGCTTAAAGGGGTTGACGAGGGTCTATCTCCCTTATATCTCCGGTGTTTGGGAATTGAAGCAATGCCTGTACATCGTCAACAGGTTCTACTCTGAAAGCATACTTTCAACAATTATGGGTATTCAGTTGTCATCATCCTCCCTCAAACCTGCTAAACAACAGTGAAATAAATGGGAGGTATATGGATGCAATTTTTTTGCTATTTTTTCGTTTTTTTTTTTTTTTTTTTTTTCAATGCAAGTAAAGAAAAATGAGCGAATGCGACATAATTGATTCAAAAGTGCAAGATCACTACATTAACATTACCATTTAAAATAACAATGCTTAAAAGACAAGTAGTTGTTAACAGGAAAGAAACTACAATGCAAATGATAAAAGGATACAACGATCACCAACTCTGATGACATCTTCTTGTCTGGACCACCGAAATCAGGATACGCTCCTTCGAAGTCTTTGAACTCAATCAGGCGAGAGGTTGACGCACAACCAAGCTTCCTTCTGGAAAGGAGATGTAGCCCTTGTCGATCAACTGTTGTACCTTGGCTTGAAAAGCTTTGCAATCTTCAGTTGAATGCCCCATTGATCCACCATGATACCCGCACTGCTCATGAGGGTTGTACTCTGGAGGGTACGGCCCTGGTAACGGCTTGAGAGGCTTAGGAACCACCAAAGAGCTCTGAACTAGATGTGGCAAGAGTTCACTGTATGCCATGGGGACTGGATGAAGAGGAGCAATCCTTCTTTCCAGATTGTTACGAGGCCTAGGCTGGCTCTGAAGTTGATTCTGAGGTCTTCGACCATGAGCTTGCAGATTTGGACGAGGAGGAGCCCAGGGTTTCTGACACGGTGTTCTGAGCATTGCCGAATGCCCGTAAGAGTAACCAGACACGGGAATAGATGATCTCTGAGAAGATGTTGGTCTAGAATATTCGATATTTGCCATGACTGCACTGACGTCATCCCATTCTTCCTCTTGGGAGCTAACAACAGACTCACCTTCACTAGCTGGGATATTCGAAAAGTCCTGGATCTTTCCACTTTTGAGCAGGCTCTCAATGCGTACTCCAACTATCATCAAATCAGAGAAGCTCGTCATCCCAATGCTACTCATTCTTTCCAAGTATGGACCCTGCAAGGTGCCCACGAACAGGTCAATTAGTTCTCTGTCTGAAAGTGGTGGTTGCACTTGGGCTGCCAATTCTCTCCACCGCTGTGCATATTCTCTGAAAGATTCACCACTCCTCTGGGATAGGCTCTGCAAGTGCGTGCGATTGGGCGCCACGTCCATATTGTACTGGTATTGCTTTACGAAAGCTCTGGATAAATCATTCCAAGATCGGATATGACTGCTTTCCAAATCCATGTACCAACTTAAAGATGCCCCACTTAAACTGTCCTGAAAACAGTGAATCATCAACTTATCATTGCAGGCATAAGAAGTCATTTTTCTACAGAACATCACCAAATGACGCTTCGGGCAACTGACACCAGTGTATTTCTCAAACTTTGGAGTTTTGAAATCTGGAGGAATGACAAGACCAGGCACCAAACACAGGGTTAGAGCATCAAAACCGAAGGCATCAGGATCCTCTAAGGCTTTGAGTCGCTCGTCCAACACACGAAATCTTTCAGCAGGATCAAAAACTTGTGGATCCTTGGTTTTCACAAGAGGGATTGCCCCTTGGAAGTCTGGAATAGGGAAGGCAAAACTCTGATAATCTGTAGAATCAGAAGGAGATGAAGGTCCACCTCGGACAGCAGATGGTTCAGGTGCATTCTGATTCACGATCGGGGTCTGTGCAGGTTGAGCTCGAGCAAGATTGTTCACTTGTGGAAGATCTTCATCAGGAGAAAGACCATACAACGGATTGGTCATTGAAGTGAAACCAGGTGGAAACTCAACATTCTGACGGTTGTTCTCTGACATAACTACTGACGGCTTCCAATCTGACCCTTTTACCTCTTGACACTGCTCAATCTTCCTTTAAACACTGTCGTCTTCCAACAGTTAACACTTGTTCAAATTGAGTACCGGGAAATCAGTTGGCTGTTCAGGGACAAAAGAGGGAGGATGAGCTCTCTGGAGGAGGAAAATGCAATGCAGATGCAAAATGCAATATGATGATGCAAAAGATGCAAAGACATGGGATCACAGCTGGAAACTGCCTGGAATCTGGGATGCCGGACCAAGAATCGAGTGTCTGTAACCACAAGATCTCTGTATAGTAACCCGAAATAGTAACTGAAAACCAGAGGTCAATAACTTCAGGATCATAGTGACCGGATCAAACAATTGTACTGGTAATGAAGGTATGTTGAGGTCAAGGGTTCCTGCAAATCTGTAAACAGCCCAACCCCCTCACAGGTGGTGTTCTAAAACAAGGATCCTCAGACTTGGATCAGTTATGAGAAGTGTAAACACTTCTAACCCGGAGGTACAGTGTTTACAATAACCATAAAAGTTCCTCCTCTAATTCACCTCAGTTTCTGAAGGTCAATACTAAAGGTCATCCAGACTTAGTAGGCTTCCCAGATAGCCCTAGTACTGCAGGAAATCTGCAACACAGAGTTCTCAAGAAGAAACCCATATCTGAACTGTGTTTCATATTCCCGCACCAGACCGAGATGGAATGGCAAAGAATATGAACCACTCTAGCCTAGGTGTCACTCAGGTCCCAGGTATAGGACCTTAACTCTCAATAGAACCCCCACCCACCAAAGCAACAAACAGATCCAGCCAGCACAGTATGACAATATGATATATGCAAAGCCATAAAGAAAGCAATAAAACAATGTACATAAAGCAAAAATAAATACAAATACAAACACAAATAGCACATAACACCCCAGTAAACACAAATCAATCAAGCGCTAGGAGGAACCCACAAAAAGAACCAGAAGCCCTGGTTACAATATAAGGGTCCCCAGCAGAGTCGCCAAGCTGTCGCTCCCGATAGATGGGAAATGGCCCAAATATGGTACAGACGTGAACGGTCGGCGAGAGGGACAATGAGAACACACGGCAGTGAACTCACTGGAGATGAATAGAGTCGCCAGCTAGGCATTTTTATCCCGGAGGAAAGGCAATGCTGCATAGACCTAGAAAGATATGGATAAGACGGTTGCGAACCAGAGAGACTGAGAAAGGGGGTTGGTTACAACCTGGGAAGGTATTAGCACCCAGATTGTCCGTCGTACTCGACGGGATCCACGCTTAAAAGATTTGTGTTTTAAAGGGGTAGTGTCAGTGCAATTTGTGTATCAAAGAGCTGGAAAAAGATGTACAGGTGTCAGTGTAAGAAAAGTGTGAAGTGTAATATATACAGTGTCAGTGTGAGACCAGGAATGAAATGCTCATGATAATGAGGCTTGAAGAATATAGCTGGAAAGAGGGGGAATATACAAAGACTTTTGTTCGATAACTGTTAAGTTATGCCTACGTATCCTCTCGTGCAATGAGGAAGTCAGAACACCGTAGTTCGACCCAAAGAGACTGAAAGATGAATTGACTTGTGAACTGCTTGCTTTTCAATGCTCAAGTGCATGACCTGTCTGGCTCAGGTGCAAACTGTCTTGCATTAGACGGAAGAAGCAAGTTCTCGCTTGTGAGTGAGTGTGATGAGAAAAGAATCCCGAAGGAGACGGTTATTGTTTGTTTTTCAGTTTTCAGTCTTTTATTGCTTTTGAAAGTTTGTCATAAGTAAATGAGCTTAAACCTAAACCAATGGGTTAGTAAACTCATCACATCTTCCCTCTGATTAGGGGTAATGAGAATACCTTAAGTGTGAAGTCAGATTCTCACACTTAATTACCATGATGTAGGATTAAGATCATTAACCTACTTGTGATTATTTAGATGTTTTTGGTGTTTTTGTTTAGTGTTGTGTAATGAGATTAAGCCATAATCAAGGATTAAACAGACTCATTACACCATCCTAATAGAAGGATAATAGATGAGAATGTTTAAGCTGAGGAAAGCTCCTCAACTTAATCCATGATTAGGGATTAAACTCATGACAAAACAAGCCTTTGGTTAGGTGGATTTTAATTAATGGTAAGATGATGAAGTGATTTTTAGGGTTTGTAAGACAACTTGAGGGGGACTTGTCCATTAACACTAGGGTTAGTCCTTCTTAACCAATTAAGGAAGAATTAGAACCCTAATGCAAGGCCCAAGTTACAAGTGTGATGTCTTGATGATTATTAAGTGATTTGATTAAAGGATTTAAACACATTAAGGGTTTAACACTTAGGATTAAAGTTATACACTCCATCCTAATAGAAGGATGCAGGCATAAGCTTAATCACAAAGCCTTAAAGCCTTTAGGGTTTAGTCCCTGATTATGGGATGAGAAGAGAAGACTCAAGAGAGACACAAAGGTAAAACTAAGTGGGGGACTAATCAAAACCCTAATCATTGTCATGCTTGGTTGTTCCTAAGGTTTGTGAGGTTTATAAGGGAACTCTTCAAAGGAACCACCAGGAAGCAAATGAAAGGATCAGGAGAAACAAAGTAACTTGCTTCATTTAAGAAGTCAAGTCACTTGAGGAAAGAAAGTGAGAAGAAGAAGAATGAGCAAGCTCAATCTCAAACACATGATAAAATGCAGCAAGGGTGCATGAAAGAGAGATGAGAAGAAAGTATGAGAAGTGAAGGCAAATCCACTACTCAAAGTTACTTACCACCTGAAAAGTTAGAAAGGAAAGTGCAATGCAATGCAAAATGAGATGAAATGGTATGATGAAAAACCAAACCAGAAGCACATACATGATTTTAATGATGCTATGAGATGCTACAAACATGTGGCAAGGCATGAAGATGCTTATACAAACCTATGGATGCAAATGGAACAAGTTAAGGAACATGAACATACATGAAAAGTTATGAGATGCATATGGCATACAACATGGCAAATATATGATGCAATGATCAAACATGCTTTCAATATGTCTTATGATGTCAAATGAATCAAATGGATGCTTGAAATGCTATGGCAAGTCATGTTATGCAAGCAAATGCAAGATGGATGCATATGGAAACCCAAATTAGGGTTTAATGATCAAAGCATCAAACACAAACCAAAATCAGAAGCAAACAACATTATAAAAAATTGAAAATGCACTCAAAGGACCCCTAATCCTATACTAACCCAATGCCCAAAGGAGAGGTTTCAACTCTTAACCAAATTCAAGTTATGATTTTCCTAAATTTTCTAGGGTTTTAGGGTTCCTTAACAAGAAAATTACCAAACAAATTGAAAATGAAAGATCAAATCATGGCCATTTAATCTCACAAACTACATGCTAAACACAATGCAATGCAAAAAGAATCAAGGTCCAACTCTTTAGGGTTAGGCAGAAATGATTTTTGGAAGTTTAGATCAAAATAATGCATAAAAATGATTTTAATTCAATGAAAAATTATCAAAATGCATCAAGATCAAAAAAGAAATTTGGTTTGAAGGTTGGACAATATTTCTAAATGTTTTTAAATGTTTCATGAATTTTTTGGTGATTTTTAAATACCTAAAAGTATTTTTAATAAATTAATTTTCATTAATCAATTAAAAATAAACTTTTAAATATTTAAAAATACTTTTTAATGCTAAAAAATAAAAATAAAAATATTTTTGTGTTTTAAAAAATTAATGAAACTCTTGGTAAAAATTTCATAATTTTTAAATGGTTTTTGCTATTTTTAATAAATTATGGAAAACAAATGAAATAAAATGAAAATTAAATGAATTTTAAACTGAAAAAGGAAAAGTAATCGAATCCTAGGGTTCAGATTCAAACAAGCCTGCGCGCGAATTGACCTGGCGCCAAATCCTACGGCCAAAATTCAAACTCAGCTAATTAATGATTATGCCCTAATCCTGCCGTTAATGACCCTCAGGTGACCGGAACAGTGTTCCGGTCATCTTCTCCGTTCACTCCAAAACACCAACTCTCTCCACACGCATCTAAAATGAATTCTAACTACACAGAAATGATCCCCATCCAAAAACGAATTGAAACCCCCATTCAAACAAAATTTATCACTTCTAAACTAGCTGAATCGAATCAAACAAAACCTAGGGCAAAAAGTTTCAGAAACTGATTAAACTCTCATCTCTCCACCATTTTCAAAACCAATGACATCAGAGTGATCAGTGGACAACAAAGAACAACTTAGGAACTTTAAAAATCATTTCTGGAAAAAAAGTTCTTGAGCTACCTGAGTTTCGAAGCTTTCAATTTTGCAACTTTCTGACCTCTCCTCTTGATGCAATCCACTCTACTTGATCCCCTGATGATGTCTGAATGCTTAGAAGGAGTTTATGTTGGCTGGTTTGAGAGTTTGAACAAGTTCTGTTCAAACTCAGGTGAGAACTGTGTTTGTGATTCAGGCAGTTTCAGGCAAGGGTGAGGGGTTCTTTGTGACCAGGATGATGATTTGAGAAGGTTTGTGAAGTTTGTTCAAGTGTTTGTGGCCTGTATGAAGAGTTTCGAAGGCTTTGGCTTTGAGAGTGAAAAATGGGGAAGTTGAGTTCTTGCTGGTTTCAGGCTTATGTCTTGTTGGTTTGGGTTCAGTGAAGCATGGTGAGAAGGTTGGTGAAACTTGTTTGAATGTTTTTGGCTTGTGGAATCAGATTCGAAGGAAAATGCAAGTTGGAGAGAGTTTGTGAATGTGTGTTGTGGTGAGTTTTCAGGCTGGCTTGTTGTTATGTTTAGCTAGCATTTGATCCACATAAACAACTCCTATTGGTCAGATGATGTGACCTGCCCTTTATTGATTGGTATGGTGCCTTTTGCAAAATGTCAACTTTATGTAAGAGAAAGCATGGGTCAAGTTCTAGCTTGGTACAAGGGGTGTGGGCTGCGCAGCAACATGAGGGGAAAGGCTAGGGCTGGTTCAGCAACATAGGCAGCAAGTGGATGGAAGTGTTATGATGGTTTTGCAACTTGCTCACTTTTAGTTCACATGGAAATATCTTGCCTCACAAGCCATAAAAAATAAGAAACTCTTGGTCCAATTTGAATTTTAGGTTAAATGTGATGTTTGTGTATTGGTTAGATATCAACTAGAAGTGACAAATACCTTTGGTACAAGTTTTTGCAAGTTTCTCATTTTGTGCACAACTTGAAATTTAGTGATTTTTGCCAACTTTGACACACCATAACTTTTGATCCAAAATGAATTAGGTCATGTTCTTGTACTTTTTGAAAAGGGAAAGATCTAATCTACAACTTTCATGACCAAAGTTTTTCCATTTGAAGCTTTTTTGAATCAAAAAGTAAGGGTTGAAAAAGTTGCATAAAATGACATATTCCTTAAAAGTCAACCATGCCCAAAAAAGTCAACTTTGCAAAAACTTGTAATTCTTGAATTTTGTGAACTTCAAGCTTCTTCCATGATCAAATAAAGATCATATACACTCAAAATGATGAAGATCACCCCTTGGTTGGGTCATTGGGGGCCTCAGATGCCCTGATTTTGCACTGACTTGTCCAGAAAGTCAACTCTTGATCAGATGACTTCCCCATGGAATTTCTTCATAAAAATTGATATGCATATTCCCTATACCATATAGAGACCAATAGAAACAAGAATGACCAAAAAATTTGGAGTTATGGCCTCTGAAACCAAAACCCTAATTTTAGGTCAACTGTGCAGTCAAACTTGGCTCTGCCTCCATAACAATCCCAGTTCTTGTGATCCCTTGGCATTCTTGACTTTGAGAGGATATAATATGATGCTTGAACACATATGGATCCCTTTGGAGTGATTGATGGTCTTTGGAGTGGCTCAAGAGGCTCTTGGATTGCTCAGATCACAAACCCTAGATGCAGATGACTTAGAATCTATGCAGTGCATCAAAAATGTGGTATGAGATGTTATGATTGTGTTTATGCATATGAAATGATCACAAGCCATGGTGTGAATGGGTGAGGACAAATTTGGGGTGTTTACACCTATGCCAGAAAGTGCCACAAATGGCAGATCTACACGGACAAAATGCATGTGCCTCTGAATCCTTTGAACGTGATGTATTCACCTTGGCCATTTTCCATGTGGGGCATTGACATGATTTGAAAGATCGAACTGACTACTTCAAATGGCCACAGATTCATCCTGGTAGCCATTGATTACTTCACCAAATGGGTTGAAGCAGCTTCGTATGCGAACGTCACCAGACAAGTGGTAGCCCGATTTCTGAAAAGAGACATCATCTGTAGATATGGAGTTCCTGAGCGAATCATTACTAACAATGGTTCCAATTTGAACAACAAAATGATGGCAGAACTGTGTCGGGACTTCAAAATCCAACACCACAACTCTTCTCCTTACAGGCCAAAAATGAATGGCGTTGTTGAGGCAGCTAACAAAAATATCAAGAAGATTATGCAGAAGAAGGTGGTCACTTATAAAGACTGGCATGAAATGCTACCATTTTCCTTGCATGGGTATCGAACCTCAATCAGAACGTCTACTGGGGAAACACCTTATCAGCTTGTGTACGGTATGGAAGTTGTCCTACCTATTGAAGTTGAGCTACCCTCCTTACGGGTAATTATGGATGTGAAGCTGGATGAAACGGAATGGGTCCGGTCTCGGTATAATCAACTGAATCTGATCGAAGAGAAAAGATTAGCTGCAATTTGTCATGGGCAGTTATATCAGAAAAGGATGAAGAAAGCCTTCGATCAGAAAGTCATACTTCGGGAATACCAAGTGGGAGAGCTTGTGCTGAAAAGACTTCTTCCTCCTCATACCGACCACATGGGCAAATGGACGCCAAACTACAAGGGCCCATTCATAGTAAAGAAAGTTTTCACCGGTGGAGCACTGATGCTCACTACTATGGATGGCGAGGATTTCTTATCCCCTGTAAATTCAGATGCAATTAAAAAATACTTCGCATAAAATGATCCGCTGGACATAAAAACTGAATGTACGTCCAGGCAAAAATAGGGCATCCCGGCGAGTCAAAAACATAATAAAAGACTCGGGCAAAAATAAGGGAAAACTAAAAAATTGTACACCCACTGAGTTGAAAAGCCGCATTGGACAGCTCAGGCAAAAATGGGTATCCCGGTGGATTGAAAACCCGAAAGGGAGATCCACGCAAAATCAGGGAATAAGCGAACAACTGCATTCTGAATTCGTCTGTATCACTCACAACATGGTAAGCTTTGAAAGGATAAACCGTCAGTCAGAATTAGCCTTCTTCAGTAAGCAAGATAAGAAGAGCACCAGGGTCATACAGGTCATAGCAAAGGAAGCTCACCGGAGCGTCGTCGTCAACATTGCCAACACTTTTATTTTTCTCAATTTACAGCAATTCAGGGTACCCAAATTAATAAAATCAGAGCTTTCAGTCACACTTTGTGTTGTACATTTTTGTTTCGTTTCCAATGTTCATAATATAACACTTGCATAAAATGTATGAGCCATTTTTAATAAATGCTTGCAGGAAATATATTACTTTCAGGGAAATCTAACTCTTACGACGGAATCCGGTTAGGGATACCTCGGGATACTTGTGTGTTTTCCTTTGTCTTAACAGGTTACAGGTATTCAATACGCAACAGGGGGCATATCAAGCATTGAATCCCCAGCATGCTACTTCCTAGAAGTTATCTCCTCCCCAAGAAGGACCTCCCGAGCAGTGCCTGACAACTATTTCACAGCAAAGTGGTCAAAGAACTTCCTATCCCCACCAGAGTGCCAGATCTCTCTCATCCTCAGCAGAGTTAATGGAACTGATTCCCCACAGAGCTTCTATCCTCTCCCCAGTAGAGCAATACCTGAAACACATCCCCAATGGAGTGGCTAAAACTTCCTTCAACTGAGTTCTCCCTTCGGATAGATCCACCAATGATCTATTCCCCCAAGCAAAGTTCTCCCTCCGGACAGATCCATCAATGATCTCTACCCTCAGCCGGGTTATTCCTCCAAGCAGATCAGCCAGAGATCTTTACCCCCGTAGGATCCGAGTCTCGGATCGAGTTTCTCCTTTGCATAATCATAGCATTTGCATCATGATCACTGAAATAAGCGTAGCATTCCGTCTAATACGGAGCATTACGGCAAAAATCAAACATTTGCATGATCACAAGCCAGGTTCGAGCCGGTCACCTGCAATTACCATCATCACATCATCAACAAAACACAAAACTCATATCCCCTGCAGATAAAAGCCAAAGCGTCCCCTTTACACTCTCAAATACAGATAACTATACATGCTCCTTTTGACACTCGTCTGTTTCATCCTTCCCCAATAAGGTCGGTAGAACACCTTCTACAAGCAGATACTTGTCCATAACATGCTTTTCTTGACACTCTTCTGTGTCATCTTATCTCCCCACAGATCGCCAGAATACCTTCTGCACTCTCAAATACATATTTTTGTTCATAACTTGTACGTATTCCTTTTGACACTTGTCTGTGTCATACTTCCCCAGCAAGTCAAACACTCACTACTCCAGCAGATCAATACTCACTTATACTTATACAAAAGTCTTTGATACTCGTCCATATCTTGTATATATCACCCCTCAGCAGATTCGACACTCATCCATGTTCCTTGTTAACCAGTTGATACTTGTATATATCATCATCTTTGAACACGCGTCAACGTTTGTTTCTACCGATACTCGTCAGTATCATGGTCCTAAGGATGCTCGTCCACATCTTTAATCTATGCACATCGATAAACACGTATATCCTTTATTCTTGAGAGCGTAAGCACTCGTCCGTGTTTACCATTCCCCAGTAAGTCGTCCACGAAACAACTTTCTTCTATCCGACATTCGTCCTATGTCGTGATACTTTAAGCAGCCGTCCCCTTCTAGGTGATCGTCCTTCACCTTTTGATGACTGTCCCTCATCATTTTTTATCCGATGGTCGTCCCCATCATTGATCTTGTTATTCGACATTCATCCTATGTCGTGATAAACCCTGAGAGTAGTCGTGCCCTGCTAGGTGATCGTCCTTCACCTGTTGATGATCGTCCTTCATCATGCTTATCCGATGGTCGTCCCCATCGTCGACCTTTTCTATCTGACATTCTTCCTATGTCGTGATAAAGATCAGTTGTCCCCTGCTAGGTGATCGTCCTTCACCCTTGATGACCGTCCTTCATCATTACTTCATTTATTATTTTAACCGATGGCCATCCCCATCATTGTTTATTTTACTTTCCAAAGCCTGATGGCCATTCCCATCATTGCTTTAACCCCCAGAGAACCTTATTTCTTTAATCGATGGTCGTCCCCATCATGACCTCTTTATTTACCCAGCTTGTCGGTCGTCCCCGTCTTTGCTTAGCTTACCACTTTATCCCCAGCAGTCGTCCTCTGCTCGATGGTCGTCCTCCATCGCTTTTATTTGATAATCGTATTATACCATCTTTTACAATTTATATCCCTTTTCTTCTTCTCCCCAGCAAGTGCAAATTTTGGACTGTCTCTGGTATTCAACCACAAGTTATCTTGTTTGTTTGTTAAGCCAGGCGCTTACACCCTGCACAGCTAACTCATGTTTGAATAGGGCCAGCTGTAAACACCCCAAATTTTCCCTCACTCTTTATCACACCATGGCTTGTGATATTTCATTTTTGTTTTAACATAAGCATACCATCTCATATTGCATATTTGTTTCACTGCATAGTTCAAGTTCATCTGCATCTAGGGTTTGTGATCTGAGCAATCCAAGAGTTCAACTGAGCCATCCCAAAGGTCTTAAAGCTTTCCAAGAGGGTCCATGTGTGTTCTATAATCATACTATGCTCCCCAAAGTTCATGAAAGTCAAGGGATCACATGAATTGGCAAAGGCATGGAAGCAGAGTTAGGGTTTTCACTGCACAGATGACCAAAATTAGGGTTTTGGTTTCAGAGGCCTTAACTCCAAATTTTTGGGTCATTCTTGTTTCTAATGTTCTTAATATATTATAAGGATCATGTGTACCAAGTTTGATGAAGAAATTTATTGTGGAAGCCATCCGATCATTGGGTAACTTCCTGAGCAAGTTAAGTCAAAATCAGGGCATCTGAGGCCCCCAACAATGGAACCAAAGGGTCATTTTCATCAAATTAAAGTTCAATGATCTTTATTTGATCTAATAAGTGGTTGGAAGTTCGCAATATTGAAGAATTTAGAGCCAATTGCAAACTTTCCATTTTGGGAAAGATTTTCGACCTCCTCTTTCATGACCAAAAATGCTTCAAATGAAAAATTCTTGGACATGAAAGTTGTAGATTAGTTCTTTCCCTTTTTCAAAAATTACAAGAACATGCCTTGATTCATCCTAGAACTCAAGATATGGCCTTTTAAAGTTTGGCAAAAATCCTATAATTTTCAAGTTCATGTCAAAGAGGGAATTTTGCAATTTCACTTGCCAAGCATTCTAATGACTGTTAATCAACTTCTATGCATCATAACATGTCAAAGCAATCTCAAAAGATCAGAATTTGCCTTTGGACCTAGGGTTTTGATGGCTTGTTTCTCAAGAAATCTCAAAATGACAATTATGCATAAACTTTGCAAAACCATGACAACTCTTCATCCACTTGTGCCAGCTGCATAAAATTGATCCTAAGGCCATCCTTGAACCAAGCTGAGGCCAAGACACCCCAAAAGCCAAATCTGACTCAGCCCATGCTCAAGGTACCATAACTTTTGACTTTTTGCAAATCAAGCCACACCAATCAGCCTTTGCCACAACCACTCTCTGGCCAATCAGCATTGTTTATGCAAGCATCAAGGAGCCCATTTCACACAATCTTGGAGCCTGAATCCTCAAACTCAGAAATCCCAAAAATTGCCATAGAACTTCATCTCTTCAAAACTTATTCCTCAACCATCAAAACCTGAAATTTCTTTCACCATTCAACTCCACATACCTCAAGGATCATTTCCCACCCCTCACCATAGCCTGAGTCACCCTGAAACAAAAACATGATTCCTGCTTCATCAGAACTGAAACTCACAATCCAGGCCACACAAACTTGTTCTAAGCATTACAACATCATCAGGAGGTTCAGTGGAGGTGTTTTGAACCAAGAAAGAGGCCAGAAAGCTCAGGAATCGAAAGTTTCATCTCAGGTAACCATGAAGAAATTTTTTTCCAGAACTCTTATTTTAAGTTCTTAAATGCTTCTACATGTTTAGTTGATCATCCTGATATGTTTATTTTTTAAAATGGTTAAGAATCAAGCATGTATTGAACTTCTGAAAGTTTTGTGTATTTTTCCGTTTTGCTTCGATTCATGCTATTATTGAAATATAAATGTTGTTTGTTGATGGATTCGTGTTTGTTGTTGTTCATTGATCATTTCTGGAGAGTTTGATGCATTGTTATGGTGTATTGAGAGAGATAGCATGAGAGGCTGGCCGAAGAAGATGACCGGAGCTTAGCTCCAGTCACCTGAATTTGATTAGAGCTAATTAGGGTTAGTTCTCCAGATTTGATGTGGACCCTTGAATCTGTTTTAATTTTGCGCGTGGACGACTTGGATCATATCATTAAAACCCTAATCTAATTAATTAATTAAAACCTGATTTAATTAATATAATTAAGTTAATTAGCCCAAATGTCATCATGGCCTTTCAAAAGCGCTCCAGTCAACCCCCTTCAAACCCTGGCCATCAGATTAGCATACCTTTCATTTTAATTCATTTAATTTCTTTTTATTTCATTTTCTTTTTCATAATTTATTTAAAATAGCTAAAAACTTCAAAAAAATATGAAGCTTTGCATTCTAACTTTAAATATTTTTCTCAACCAGAAAACATTTTTTATTTTATTTTTTGCATTAAAAAAGTATTTTTAAAATATTTAAATGTTATTTTTAATTAATTAAAGTATTTTAATTAATTAAAAATACATTTATGTTTCTAAAAATCACCAAGAAAATCATGAACCATTCCAATGCATTTAGAAACATTTTCAAACTCTTCACACGAATTTCTTTTTAGGTTTGATCATAGTTTACCAATTTTCTTTGAATTACGGGTCTTTAAAATCACATTTTTAACCATAACTTTGAAAAATCATTTCTGCCTAACCAAGAAGAGTTTGAACTTGATTCTTTTTGCTTTGTTTCACATATTGAATTTAGTTTATAGGTAATTTTTTTCATGAATTTATCTTGCATTTTCAAATTTTTTTGCATTTTTCCTTTTGAATCACCCAAAAACCCTAGAAAACTTAGGAAAATCATAACTTGCAATAAGATAGGCTTCTGACCTTCTCCTTTGGGGTGTGACCTAGTATGGGATTAGGGTTTTTTTTAGCTTGATATCAATTTTTTATCTTGTTGTATGCTTCTGTTTTATCCATTTGCATCTCATATGTCCATAAAACCCTAATTTCTCATGTTCATATGCATTCACCTTGCATATCCATCATCACATGAACTTACCATGACATTTCAAGTATTCAGATGTCATCTTATACATATTAGTACATGTTAAAATATTGTTTGATCATTTCTTCATTCATTTTCCATGTTTTGCATTCATTTCATTTCATAAACATCCATGTGTTTTCAAACTTCTAAGCATGCTTTCATAACATCTCATCCTTGTATGATCATCCATATGCACATTATTTGACATTGCATCATCTCATATGTCATTTGCATTGCATAAAAACTTCTAACTTTGGTCTTTGAATCTCATTCCATCTCATTTTAATTCATTTCTTCATGCTTTATAACTTATGCACCCATACTAACTTTTTAGGAACTTTTGGCAAGTTATTTTGGGAGGTGGATTTTCCTTCACCTCTCACTTCTTCTTATCTCTTTCACATGCATTTTAACTTGTCTTTGAAGTTAATTTGATTCACTTATGTTCCATCTCTCTCACTTTCTTCCTTTAAGTTACTTACCTTCTTAGGAAGTAAGTAACTTATTCTTCTGCTTCATCCTCCTTTCATCTGCTTCTTCCATTGGTGGCTTCCTTGAAGATCTTATCTTTTAGGCCTAACAAACCATAGGAACATCCAAGCATGATAATCTTAGGGTTGTGTTTAGTCCCCCTTAGCACTCACCTTTGAGTCTCCTTGAGCCTCTCTTCTCATCTCAATAATCAGAGACTAAACTCTTAATGCTTTAGGACTTTGAATTAGGGTTATTCCTGCATCCTTCTCTAAGGATGGAGTGTATGAATTTAATCCTAAGTGTTAAACCTTTAATTTGTTTACACCTCTTAATTAAATCACATTAGGGTTCTATCTCTTCCTTATGGTTAAGAGGGACTAACCCTAGTGTTTAATGGACAAGTCCCCCTCAAGTTGTCTTACAAACCATAAAATCCACTTCTTAATCTCATCCCTTAATTAAAATCCACTTAATAAAGGCTTGTTATATAATGAATTTAATCCCTAACCATGGATTAAGTTGAGGTATCTTCCTCAGCTTAAGTGTTCTCATCTATTATCCTTCTATTAGGATGGTGTAATGAGTCCACTAATCTGTGATTAGAGATTAAACTCATTACTTAACACTAAAAAAAAACCAAAAAATATCTAATTAATCACAAGTAGGTTAATGATCTTAATCCTACATCATCATGGTAGTTAAGTTGAGATGCTTATCTCATACTTAAGTAGGCTCATTATTGTCATACCCCAAATTTGTCCTACCCGCATATTTATTTTCATTATTAAAAAAATCATCACAAAAATATTTTTTTGTATTTTTAATTCAATTCTTTTAATTTACTTTTAAAATTTTCTAAACAAATCACAATTTGTGAATATATCAATTCCCCTCCATTTTATCATCCATTTTATATTCATTTTCTTAAATATATATTCATACCAAATATTCCTCTTTTATTGTTACTCTTCCATTTTTTAATTTCTTTTTAGATTAAATCATTTCCTAAGCCATCCTCCATTTTCCATACACATTTAAATTTCCATTATTTTAAAAATCCAAAAATATGTCATTTTCCTTCCTGCAAAAAAATCGAGTCGGTTTCGTTCGGGTCAAATTTGTGTATGGTGTTGGTTGTTGTGCGAAACTTTTGTCTGATTATTATCCATAAACCGTTTTATTTAATTTCTTTTCTTATTATTATCTCAAATCTTATACGTAATCACACAAAAAAGCATTTGTATTTCTTTTTTTTATTATTGTCAATTTTATCACCATCTTTTATTATTTAAACAAAAGTTACAAAAAACTCCATTTGTATTCTTATTATTACCATTTATTTTCTTGTTATTTTCTATTTCATTTTAATTTTTATCATCATTATTATTATTATTATTATTATTATTATTATTATTATTATTATTATTATTATTATCTTTTTATTATTAATAATTTTACTTTTATTATTACTTATTATTGTTATTATTACATATTATTATAATTTTTATTATTACTATTACTATTATCATTTTTGTTATTATTATTATTATTTTTATTATTATTATTATTATTATTATTATTATTATGATTAGTATTAGTATGTCTTAAAAGCCACCAATTTCTTTTCCCAGCCACTACGTCACATATATCCAACCTCAGCAAACGTCCTCAACCACAATACAACAACAACAACGCAAAACACTCAGTACGCACTAAATTCACAAAACAAAGATTCCATCCACAATGAACAAAAATGCAGCTCAGCAGACAAAATTTCTCTCCATCCTTATCCATTTTATCCCAATCTTCCTCTAATACCCTTCACCAATTCCTCATATAAAATCAACTTCATTCTTCTTCATTTAAAAAAAAAGCCTGGATAGCCATAAACAGACCCTGCAAGAATCAAACACAGAAAATAAAGAGAAAATATCCAAAAAAAAACAACCATCCATTGCATTTCATCTCCACGGAACAAACAAGCACCTTCACAACTTTTATAATTTTTCTGCATAAACAAAACACAAACCTCACATCCTCATCTTGATAAAGCCCCAACACAAGCATAAACACTAACCAAAGCACCACAAAAATAGACTCCATCACTATCGCAAAAATACCATCACTGAAAAATCCGAACCAAACGCTGAGAACGAATTCCTCCATAACCACTTTCGCCAAACCGTTGAATCCATAAACCATTGAACCTCGCAGACGCCGTGAAACCAACGAAACACACTGCTATCCTTTTCGCCGAAAATCTCACACCCACCGCGCACATAAATCTTTCACCAAACATAGAACTCATCCGCACCAAACCATAAATCTCCCCGCAAACTAAAAACAACGACGCGTCGCCGCTCACCACAAAATCGCCATCGCTTCCACCAATCCACCCTCCGCCGTTAAACCAAAATTGCGCAGCCGCTGTGAATTCGTCGGAACACAAACCTTTTGATTCGCTGTGATCCGCGTTGGCGTCTTCGTTTGAAAGAGAGAGGATCGTCGACGTCTTGTTCATATTTGAGAAGGGGTGGGTCTTTTTCGATTTGGTCTTCTGATATTGTCCTTTAGTTTCAATGCTTTCTTTTTATAAAAAAAAACCTTATCATTTGTTTTCTTTTTTTATTAATTATTTTAGGTTATATGTGTTCTTGGGCTTGGCCCATATTAATTATTTTTTATTTGATATATATATATATATACACACCTGTAAACACACAATACCTCCCTCTGTTTTGGTATTTCTCCTTTTTTTTTAAAATTTCATCATTTTTTTTACTATCTATTTAATATTTAGAAGTTAGTTTTTTTTATTTTATAGTATGTTATCTTTATTTCATTTTTTTTTTAGTAATATTCTTTTATTTATAAAAAAATATGTTTAAGGTATATATATATATATATATATATATATATATATATATATATATATATATATATATATATTTTCTTGATTTCGTTTTGGGGCCAATGACATAATAAAAGGCGATTTTTCGCCCGATTTCGTTAAATCGGTGATATTCGGTCAATATGAGGCCCTCCTTGTAATTAGTTTTTTTCATTTTATTATTTTATTATTTTGATTAATAAATATTCAATTTAATTAATTTTATTCTTTATTCTCAAATATTACCAATTTATTTATTAATTTTATTCATTATTTTATTATAATTTTTGCGATTCAATTCAATTTATTTATTTATTTTCGCATTTCAAATAATGTTCAACTCCTCATAGAATGATTCCAATTTTGAATCGATTCTAAGGTAGTTCACGAACTAAATTTCGACGCGTCCAAAAAAGGTCCAACACCTTCGAATAGTTGTTTTCGATTAAAAAGATCGAACACCTTCGAACAGTTCAAAAACACTGAACACACGCTTCATCTTGGGCAAACTACAATGATACCATTTATTTCGCGCAATCCCCTGTATTTATTTTATATCCCTCTCCCATTACTTTGTACACACTTTATTTTCCGTATTTTATTTAATTCTGAATCCTTGGTCCAACGCCAAGTGATTACACTCGCACACTCGCACTTTGTTATTCAGTTTTTGTTTATTAGGATCCACCTTACCTTGCGAGCCGAGCGCTTTGTGCCTCGCTAACAAATTACAAAATAAAACCTCCATTTGCATTTACCCTCTAACCTCAAAAAACCAAAATGTTTCGATTAGATCCAAACCCTTGATCCAACGTCAAGCGGTCTTAGGAAATAAAACACTTTAAATAAAAAACGAGAAGATCTGTACGCCACGAGCCTTAAGCGGTAGAAAGGAGGATAACAAGCTCTCGTTACTCACTCCGATTATTTCGACGCAGGACGCTCGTCTTGTTGGACGAGATAAACTATCCATAGTCTTTAGTGCAATTCGACTCCTAAACCCTTTCATCGAAGAAAGGTAATAAAATCAACATCCAATACCCTTAGTAAGCCGAACTACGAGGCTCTGACTTTCCCATTGCACACGGGAGTACGTAGGCACGAGGATCTCAATCCTTGCCGAGCACCTAGGATCAATCTAACTTATAATTCAAACTCATTTCCCTCTAGCAATTAATTCGTTTAAGCATAGACATCCTTTCGCGCGTGATAACTTAGATGGTTCCCATCGAGTACGATGGATGTAGGGGGTGCTAATACCTTCCCCCTGCATAACCGACTCCCGGACCCAGGCAATGGTTTCGTTGACCTTTGTCCTCATCCTTTCTTCCCAGGTTGTATCTATATCTTCCCTTTCCCTCTTCGGGAATAAATAGAATTAGGTGGCGACTCTTCAGTCTGTCCGGCGTGTGACTCCATCTTTTCGGATCGCGTAAGGTCGTATTTTTCGGGGTACGACAGCTGGCGACTCTGCTAGGGACTGGTTCACCCCTATGCGGGTCAAGCCTAGTCTAGGTTTCCATGCTTGTTTGGATGTTTGCTTTTATGCATTGCTTGTTTATTTTTATCGCTTTCTTTATCGCATTCCAATTTATATATCTTGTGGCTCCTTGGTACTATAATTTGGATCGATACTTTGCAAAGAACTTGAGGGAAGAGCTCTATACCCGGGCTTTCTAGTACAAACTTAAGTTAGCGAGGTTATGTAGTATGGGCTCCCGAGAGAACAACTCTCGTGGGTTGTCGATACGAAAACCTCACTTGGAGTAGATTCTGATGAGAATACTGACAACCGTCAAGTCCTTGACGTGTGTGCTCAGTTACTTTCATTAGGGTCATTAACTCTGAGGACCTTTAGAACCTTTTGGTTAAAACATCGGTTGATGGTTGCGTAGTATGGGGCACCAGGGTTCGCCCTCGTGTGGCTCGATACGAAAAACCTCACTTGGAATAGACTTACTCAATGGAGTTGATTGACTGTCAAGAATATTTAAGACTGACACGTGCATCAAACAATTGAGAAAGTTCCATAACTCCAGGACTTTGTTTTAAACCTTGTGTCGATGATCGCGTAGTATAGGCTCCCGAGAAAATTTTCTCTCGTCAGACGTCGATACGAAGATCTCACCCAAAATAGATTCATATGGCGGAGTCAATCAACCGTCATGCTTATGGCGTGTGTGATGAACAACCATATGAATTGATAACTTTGGGGTCCCTAAACCTTAGAGTCTACCCAGTGAGTTCCTGATCAGAGTATCCTTCATCTGTACATTGGACTCGTGAGACCTTGATCTTGTGATCCTGGATTCTGACATTGCATATCATTTCGTTTGCATCAATTCTTGCATTTCATTCCAAAATCCGAGAACTCATTGCATGTTCCTCCATCTTCAGTAAATCAAGCTGGTTGCCCGACGCCCGTATCGTGCTAGACGCCCGTACTTAACTCGAGCCAACACTAGAAGACTGATGGACGTAATTCAAGAAGAGCAAGCTGCCATGAGGGAAGAGATCGACTCGGTCAAGAGCAAGATTGACCAGATTTATGAGACTTTGCAAGCTTTAGCCAGAATGGAAGAACGTCGCGAAGCTGCTGCAGCAATGAACAATGCTCAAGTGCAAGGATCTACCTCACGAGCAATGCCTTCAGTTCGAGTTCCAAATCCTTTGGTCTACGGTTCGCCTCCAGGCTTCACTCCTGTTGTTGAAGAGGTCACTTCCCAGCCAATGCCTGCTTCTGGTGTTACTGTTGGTGATATTCCTCAAGCTCAACCTATTCCAACTCAAGTCCAGTTTCCTCAAACTGAAGAGAATCATCAAGTTGAGTATGAAATGCATATTGCTGTTCCAATCACCAATCCTCATGTTGTTCAAGAGTCTGAAGCTATGAAGATGTGCCGCGAGTTAGCTGAAAAACTCTGAATTATGGAAGGACACAACTCAACTTCTCTGAGTGCCTCAGACATGTGCTTAGTTCCAGATGTTGTGATCCCTGCTAAGTTCAAACTGCTAGAATTCGAGAAGTACAAAGGCCTCAGCTGTCCTGAGCTTCATTTGAGGATGTACTGCAGAAAAATGGTCGCTCATGCCAAAGACGATAAACTCATGATCCATTGCTTCCAAGACAGCCTGTCTGGAGCATCTCTAGAATGGTACATGCAGCTCGAACTCAACAATGTTCGTACTTGGCTCGATCTATCTGATGCATTCAAGAAGCAGTACAAGTACAGCACTGACCTTGCTCCTAACCGTACTCAACTTCAGAGTATGTCTCAAAAGGAGAGCGAATCCTTTAAGGAGTACGCCCAACGCTGGAGGGAGTTAGCTTCCAGAGTGCATCCGCCATTGGTTGACCGTGAATTGATCGACATCTTCATGGGTACCCTACAGGGGCAATACTACGAAAAGCTGATCAGCAGCGTATCTTCTGTATTTTCGGACATGGTGATGGTCGGAGAAAGAATTGAAGAAGGTTTGAAAAGCGGAAAGATCCAAGGAGGTTCTAGCAGCCAAACTAGAGCCAAGAAACCTTTCAACGGATACAAGAAGGGCGAAACAAATGCCATTTCTGCTGCAAGTGGGAATCCTCAACAGAGTGCACCTGCGCCAGTTCCCTACTACCAGTATCCTTATGTTGCTGTTGCTCAATATGCTCCTATGCCATATCAACCAGTTCCTCCAATGCCTTATCAGCAGGCCTTTCAAGCTCTATTTCCGCCTCAGATGGCTCATCAACCACGTCCACATCCTATGGTTGCAGCCGCGCAATATGCACATGGACCATACCAGCAACCGGCTTATCCACAACGGCCTGATCAATAGCAACAACGCGCTCCTCAATAGCGTCCACCATATCAACAAAGAGGATATGATAGGCACATTGATCCCCTACCTATGTCATACACCAAAATCTTTAAACAGCTGATGGCAAAAGGACCTCTTACTTTGAGAGATATGCCACCTCAGACTGGCAATGCCCGGAACTATGATGCCAATGCTCGTTGTGAGTATCATAAAGGCGCTCCAGGTCACACCATCGAGAACTGTCATGCCTTCAAGCACATGATTCAGGATATGATCAACTCTAAGGACCTCACTCTCACTCCGAGAAATGCAAATATCCAAAACGATCCAATGTCGTCGCACGGTGCCAACAAGTGAAGACATTTGAAGGGGTTGTTGAAGACCAAGCTGAGTAGTCTCCAACTTTGAAGTATTCAATCAAGAGAAGTTCAATTCCTCAAATCAAGGCAGCCATCGCCATTTATCATTTCTGCATTTCTGTTATTTTGTAACGTTTGTTTAAGTACTATTTGCTCTGAACATTGTTATAATTTGTACTTGGTTATGTTAATGTTATGTTTATGCATGTTTTGAATCAATTTATTCGCATTCCCTCATATTTATCATTTATCACAAAAAAATCACAAAAATATTCCCTCACTTCACTTTAGCAAATATTTGAGGGAGGATGATGAAAACGAAATACCCATAACTGTTGCGGTATGCTTTCGGATAAAACCTCGTCAATGATATACAGGCATTTGTTCAAATCCCCAAACACTGGAGATACAAGGAGTTAATCCCTAGTCAACCACTTCGAGCCTAGAAGTAGGAGTTTCTTTTGGATACAACCCTTACATCTAACCCGGGGCAGGGTAGTTGTTCAGTTAACCTGACTACACTTCCAAATCGCTAGATGAGACATCCCGTCGGAGGACCATCAACAAATGACTTGGCAGTCATAACATTCAAAAGAAAAGAAAAAACACTAAGTTGAGCACCCGAAGGGAGACTTAGTCGAAAAAGAACAAATCAAAAGAGGAACTCGAATCCTCAGCAAAAGCAAAACAAATATCCGTGACCACCAAATCAAGAATCAAAGGGTCACCAATAACAAAATAAGATGACTGCCATTTTCAAGCAAACTTTAAAGCTTCGTCTTCACTCTTGCAAAGTCAAAACAAATGCATATGTATGGTTAATTGAACATAGGACTGGAGAATATCACGAAGAAGGGATGGGTACAAATCAAACTTTGAGCCTTACATCTTTTATTTCTCAAACCATTAACCAGACCATGTTACAACCCTCAAAAGGCCTAATTGAGGCACAGTTTATTCTGAAAGCATGCTACCAGCAAGGTTGCGTAAATTGACTCCCATATATTTGCTAATCTTAAATCTCGATTGCACATTATTCTTGCTGCATCTTTTACGCACTTTCTAAATCAGCACCTCGTTTGGGCTACCGGTCCATCCGTCACACTATCACAATCATTCAAATAAATTGACTTTTTCAAAAACTTACATGAACTTTACATTAACACTACCATTTGTGTATGAATAATTTAATTGCAATTCAGTGCTTGACATCAGTACAATCCCAACAAGAGGCAATCAAAAGAGAAATTTGAACTTCATTGGTGCCAACATGAATCAAGACTACCTCAACTGTCCAATCAGGGGCAAATTATCTTCAACAATCCCAATCAAGGGGCATTTTATTTTGAAGTCCATTAATCAGGGGCAGGTGCTTACCAAATCCAGACTCTGGGGCAAATCATGTCATGACCATTGTCAAAGCTTCCCCACCAGATTTATTTCAAATACCCTACAGGCAGAGGCAAGCAAGCAAGGAGCAAATCTTCCTATCTCTTTTCCCCAGCTGGACAAGCAGATCTTGCTAGATATTGGCAATCATTCGAAGCAAAATCAGTCTTCAGGTGTTAATTAAATTGCTCCGCTCATTAGTAGAGAACCAAGCTTGGAGCTTTCAGATCCATCTTTTGATCATGCATCGTCGAAGATCGAGTGTCGGGGAATCACGCCCTCCACCCACCCAAAGTCCAATCATTATTGGCAACTACCAAACCAAAAGTCCACCGAGCTGGCACCTTTCGGTTACTTCATATGCATCATTATGCATCATCAATGTCATTACGCATCATTTTACATCAATCATTTACAGCATACGCAGCATGTGCATACCTAAATAAATTAGACCTTTTTATTTTCCCCAACATTCTTAACTTACATCTCAAGTGCATAAACATTTGCATCGT
This sequence comes from Lathyrus aphaca, assembly GCA_963966055.1. Classification (NCBI taxonomy): domain Eukaryota; kingdom Viridiplantae; phylum Streptophyta; class Magnoliopsida; order Fabales; family Fabaceae; genus Lathyrus; species Lathyrus aphaca. The sequence goes on from OZ014523.1 coordinate 237,525,997, forward strand.
ATCTCCATCATTATGGAATACCTTTTCAAAAAAAAAGTCAAGCATAGTTGCATAATTCAGGATCCAGGATCAACGCAAGTTTCCAGCCCTTTCCCCAGCGGAAGTCAGGATCGTATCAATCGAAGGTTCCAGGCATCCTCCTCGGCGGATTCGATGGCCGTATTTAAACTTCATTTCGCCTTATCATCCTCTGTTGATAAGTGATTTTATTTTAGTCTTTCGCCTATCATCCTCTGTTGATAGTGATTCTTTTATTTTAGTCTTTCGCCTATCATCCTCTATTGATAGTGATCCTTTATTTTTTCTGTCTTTCGCCTTATCATCCTTTGGGGATAAGTGATTTTATTTTTTCAGTCATTTGCCTTATCATCCTCTGTTGATAAGTGATTGTATTCTTTCAGTCATTTGCCTTATCATCCTCTGGTGATAAGTGATTTTATTTTCAGTTATTCGCCTTATCATCCTCTGTTGATAAGTGAGTTTATTTCCAGTCATTCTCCTTATCATCCTCTATTGATAAGTGAGTTTATTTTCAGTCTGTTGCCTTATCATCCTCTGTTGATAAGTGAATTTATTTTCAGTTATTCACCTTATCATCCTCTGTTGATAAGTGAGTTTATTTTCAGTTATCCGCCTTATCATCCCTTGTTGATAAGTGAATTTATTTTCAGTTATTCGCCTTATCATCCTCTGTTGATAAGTGAGTTTATTTTCAGTTATTCGCCTTATCATCCTCTGTTGATAAGTGATTTTATTTTCAATCATTTGCCTTATCATCCTCTGGTGATAAGTGATTTATTCTGTCAAATTGTTTTTTGCTGTGTCACCCATTATTTCCAATTTTAGTCACTTGCTATTTTCACAATTTCTTTCTTTGTCGGACAAATTTGGAGTCTGTTAATATTTAATTATCTTATACCTTGAAAGACTGAACGCGAGCCGGTTCATCTTACTTGGTCTAAGCCAATTCGATAGGGGCATCTGTCATACCCCAAATTTGTCCTACCCGCATATTTATTTTCATTATTAAAAAAATCATCACAAAAATATTTTTTTGTATTTTTAATTCAATTATTTTAATTGTACTTTTAAAATTTTCTAAAAAAATCACAATTTGTGAATATATCAATTCCCCTCCATTTTATCATCCATTTTATATTCATTTTCTTAAATATATATTCATACCAAATATTCCTCTTTTATTGTTACTCTTCCATTATTTCATTTCTTTTTAGATTAAATCATTTCCTAAGCCATCCTCCATTTTCCATGCACAGTTAAATTTCCATTATTTCAAAAATCCAAAAATATGTCATTTTCCTTCCTGCAAAAAAATCGAGTCGGTTTCGTTCAGGTCAAATTTGTGTATGGTGTTGTGTGTTGTGCGAAACTTTTGTCCGATTATTATCCATAAACCGTTTTATTTAATTTCTTTTCTTATTATTATCTCAAATCTTATACGTAATCACACAAAAAAGCATTTGTATTTCTTTTTTTTATTATTGTCAATTTTATCACCATCTTTTATTATTTAAACAAAAGTTACAAAAAACTTCATTTGTATTCTTATTATTACCATTTATTTTCTTGTTATTTTCTATTTCATTTTAATTTTTATCATTATTATTATTATTATTATTATTATTATTATTATTATTATTATTATTATCTTTTTATTATTAATAATTTTACTTTTATTATTACTTATTATTGTTATTATTACATATTATTATAATTTTTATTATTACTATTACTATTATCATTTTTGTTATTATTATTATTATTATTTTTATTATTATTATTATTATTATTATTATTATTAGTATTAGTATGTCTTAAAAGCCACCAATTTCTTTTCCCAGCCACTACGTCACATATATCCAACCTCAGCAAACGTCCTCAACCACAATACAACAACAACAATGCAAAACACTCAGTACGCACTAATTTCACAAAACAAAGATTCCATCCACAATGAACAAAAATGCAGCTCAGTAGACAAAATTTCTCTCCATCCTTATCCATTTTATCCCAATCTTCCTCTAATACCCTTCACCAATTCCTCCTATAAAATCAACTTCATTCTTCTTCATTTAAAAAAAAAAGCCTGGATAGCCATAAACAGACCCTGCAAGAATCAAACACAGAAAATAGAGAGAAAATATCCAAAAAAAACAACCATCCATTGCATTTCATCTCCACGGAACAAACAAGCACCTTCATAACTTTTATAATTTTTCTGCATAAACAAAAAACAAACCTCACATCCTCATCTTGATAAATCCCCAACACAAGCATAAACACTAACCAAAGCACCACAAAAATAAACTCCATCACTATCGCAAAAAAACCATCACTGAAAAATTCGAACCAAACGCTGAGAACGAATTCCTCCATAACCACCTTCGTCAAACCGTTGAATCCAAAAACCATTGAACCTCACAGACGCCGTGAAACCAACGAAACACACTGCTATCCATCCGCCGAAAACCGCACACCCACCGCGCACAGAAATCTTTCACAAAACATAGAACTCATCCGCAACCAAACCATAAATCTCACCACAAACTAAAACCAACGACGCGTCGCCGCTCACCACAAAATCACCACCGCAAATCGCCATCGCTTCCACCAATCCACCCTCCGCCGTTCAACCAAAATCACGCAGCCGCCGTGAATTCGTCGGAACACAAACCTTCTGATTCGCTGTGATCCGCATTGGCGTCTTCGTTTGAAAGAGAGAGGGTCGTCGGCGTCTTGTTCATATTTGAGAAGGGGTGGGTCTTTTTCGATTTGGTCTTCTGATATTGTCCTTTAGTTTCAATGCTTTCTTTTTATAAAAAAAAAACTTATCCTTTGTTTTCTTTTTTTATTAATTATTTTAGGTTATATGTGTTCTTGGGCTTGGCCCATATGATTTATTTTTTATTTAATATATATATATATATATATATATATATATATATATATATATATATATATATATATATATATATGTACACCTGTAAACACACAATACCTCCCTCTGTTTTGGTATTTCTCTTCTTTTTTTTTTAAATTTCATCATTTTTTTTACTATTTATTTAATATTTAGAAGTTAGTTTTTATTTTATTTTATAGTATGTTATCTTCATTTCATTTTTTTTTGTTTAGTAATATTCTTTTATTTATAAAAAAATATGTTTAAGGTATATATATATATATATATATATATATATATATATATATATATATTTTCTTGATTTTGTTTTGGGGCCAATGACATAATAAAAGGCCGATTTTTTGCCCGATTTCGTTAAATCGATGATATTCGGTCAATATGAGGCCCTCCTTGTAATTAGCTTTTTTCATTTTATTATTTTATTATTTTGACCAATAAATATTCAATTTTATTAATTTTATTCTTTATTCTCAAATATTACCAATTTATTTATTAATTTGTATTCATTATTTTATTATAATTTTTGCGATTCAATTCAATTTATTTATTTATTTTCGCATTTCAAATAATGTTCAACTCCTCATAGAATGATTCCAATTTTGAATCGATTCTAAGGTAGTTCACGAACTAAATTTCGACGCGTCCGAAAAAGGTCCAACGCCTTCGAATTGTTGTTTTCGATTAAAAAGGTCGAACACCTTCGAACAGTTCAAAAACACTGCACACATGCTTCCTCTTGGGCAAACTACAATGATACCATTTATTTCGCGCAATCCCCTATATTTATTTTGTATCCCTCTCCCATTACTTTGTACGCACTTTATTTTCCGTATTTTATTTAATTCTGAATCCTTGGTCCAACGCCAAGTGATTAGACTCGCACACTCGCACTTTGTTATTCAGTTTTTGTTTATTAGGATCCACCTTACCTTGCGAGCCGAGCGCTTTGTGCCTCGCTAACAAATTACAAAATAAAACCTCCATTTGCATTTACCCTCTAACCTCAAAAAACCAAAATGTTTTGATTAGATCCAAACCCTTGATCCAACGTCAAGCAGTCTTAGGAAATAAAATACTTTAAATAAAAAACAAGAAGATCTGTACGCCACGAGCCTTAAGTGGTAGAAAGGAGGATAACGAGCTCTCGTTACTCGCTCCGATTATTTCGACGCAGGACGCTCTTCTTGTTGGACGAGATAAACTATCCATAGTCTTTAGTGCAATTCGACTCCTAAACCCTTTCATCGAAGAAACGTAATAAAATCAACATCCAATACCCTTAGTAGGCCGAACTACGAGGCTCTGACTTTCCCATTGCACACGGGAGTACGTAGGCACGAGGATCTCAATCCTTGCCGAGCATCTAGGATCAATCTAACTTATAATTCAAACTCATTTCACTCTAGCAAGTAATTCGTTTAAGCATAGACATCCTTTCGTGCATGATAACTTAGATGGTTCCCATCGAGTACGATGGATGTAGGGGGTGCTAATACCTTCCCCTGCATAACCGACTCCCAAACCCTGGCAATGGTTCCGTTGACCTTTGTCCTCATCCTTTCTTCCCGGGTTGTATCTATATCTTCCCTTTCCCTCTTCCGGAATAAATAGAATTAGGTGGCGACTCTTCAGTCTATCCGGCGTGTGACTCCGTCTTTTCGGATCGCGTAAGGTCGTATTTTTCGGCGTACGACAATTATCCCTAATCAGGGAGGATATAATGAGTTTACAACCTTTGATTTAGGCTTAATCTCATTAACTTATGCAAAACACCAAAAACAATAACAAAACTGAAAACACTAAAACAAACAATAATCGTCTCCTCCGGGATTCTTTTCTCATCACACTCATTCACAAATGAGAACTTGCTTCTTCCATCTAAGGAAAGACAGTTAGCACTCAAGCCAGACGAGTCATACACTTGAGCATAGGCAAGCAAGCAGTTCACAGTCAATTTATCTTTCAGTCTCTTTGAGTCGAACTACGACGTTCTGACTTCCTCATTACACGCGAGGATACGTAGGCATAACTTAACAGTTATCGAACAAAAGTTTATGTGTCTCCCCCCTCTTTCAGAATTCTTTTCTAAAGCCTCAATTCCTGAGCAATCCCTCCTTTTTGCACTGACACTTGTATATTCTTTTCTTAGCTTTTGCACATAGATAGCACATACACTACCCCTTTTTTAAACACAATCTTGTAAGCGTGGATCTCGTCGAGTACGACGGACAATCTGGGTGCTAATACCTTCCCAGGTTGTAACCAACCCCCTTCCTCAGTTTCTCTGGTTCGCAACCATCTTATCCATCTCTTTCCAGGTTTATGCAACATTACCTTTCCTTCGGGATAAAAATGCCTTACTGGTGACTCTATTCACTTTATTTTCATTTTATCTTTTCGCCGACCGTTCGCGTCTGCACCTTGGGACCCGGGTGTCTTTTCGGGGGAGCGACACTAGGGTCGTAAATTCATTGATTTTCACTCCATGTTTATATCTTTTTGAGTCATGGATCCGTTGGTCCTACTTCCTTTCTTTAGATCTGTTGATCTTACTCCCCACTTATCTTTCTTGAGCTTTAGGTCCATTGATTCTACTTCCAATTCCCCAGCGTTTGAGTCATAGAAATGTTGAACTTTTGTCCTTTCATGCATATTCGTTGATATTTTTCTTGGAGTCGTAAGTCCGTTGATGTTACGTCTCTATTTCCTTTTGAGTAGTAGATCCATTGATATTTTCTTGGAGTTGTGAATCCGTCGATATCGCCTCTCTTTACCTGGATTTGAGTCGGATTTGAATCGTAAGTTGTTGCTTGCATGGATTTGAGTCGTAAGTTGTTGCTTACCTGGATTTGAGTCATAAACCATTATTTACATGGATTTGAGTCGATAATCATTGTTGTTCTCCTGGATTTGAGTCGTAAACCGTTGTTTGCATGGATGTGGAGTCGTAAGATATTGCTTTCCTTGATTTAAGTCGTTATTCGTTCTTTACCTGGATTCGAGTCAGATTTGAGTCGTAAGCCGTTGTTTGTATGGATTTGAGTAATAAGTTGTTGCTTTCTTGGATTTGAATCGTTATTCGTTCATTACCTGGATTCGAGTCGGATTTGAGTCGTAAACCTCTATTTACATGGATTTGAGTCGTTAATCATTGTTGTTGTTCTGGATTTGAGTTGTAAATCGTTGTTTGCATGGATTTGAGTCATAAGTTGTTGCTTGCCTGAATTTGATTCGTTATTCGTTCTTTACCTAGATTTGAGTTGGATTTGAGTCGTAAACTGTTGTTTACATGGATTTGAGTCGTTATTTGTTCTTTACCTGGATTCGAGTCGGATTTGAGTTGTAAGTCGTTACTTAACTGATTTGAGTCATAAACTGTTGTTTACATGGATTTGAGTCATTAACCATTGTCTACTTGGATTTGAGTTATAAACCGTTGCTTGCATGGATTCGAGTCGTCAATCATTGTCTACCTGGATTTGAGTCGTTAGTTGTCGTTTACATGGATTTGAGTCGTAAATCGTAGTTTACATGGATTTCAGTCGTAAATCCTTGTTTACATGGATTTGAATCATAACTGTTGTTTACATGGATTTGAGTCATTAATCGTTGTTTACTTGGATTTGAGTCGTAAGATCGTTGTTTACCTAGATTTGTGTCGTAAATTGTTGTTTACTTGGATTTGAGCCATTAATCGTTGTTTACTTGGATTTGAGTAGTTAATCAATCTTTACTTTGAGTTGAGTCGTAAACCGTACATGATATGTGACCACTATGTAATCGAGTTTATTATTTCCTCACAACATCGTCAATCTTACGTTATATGCGACCGTTTTGTTATTGATTTTACCCTCAATAATCTTACATACCAGGTGATCGCCACCTTATAATTTACATTTCCAATCATCACCTCCATAAAAACCATATCACAAGCTATGATTGTTCAGTTGCACCTGTTCACCACGAACCTTTTTGTTAGACGATAGCGCAGATCTAGAAGGGGGTTGAATAGATCCCTTTTTAAAATTTATCTTTTCAAAATTAAGTTGAAAGAGAATAGCGGAAGTTTCCCGGAAAATCGTCTAGTTCAAATTTGAAGTCACCGGAGATCGGATATGCGTAAAACCCAATTAGAATGAAATGATGACTAGATAAATTAATGATTTACAAATGATACACTTGAATATTCAGCACTTGATAAAACTAGTCTTAATGATGATTAGAGAAGAAAACAAATACAAAGATAGTGATCTTGTGTGATTGATCCTTTTATCAAACACTTAGAGTGCACACTCCAAGGGCAATTTTGTTGTGTCAAATAGTGCATAATTTTACTCACTCCAATCAACACTTTTGATTAAAGCAATTTATCAGACACCTTGTTTGCACTAATTTGATACACCAGAATTTTCAAGCACACAATATCAATATGAACAAAAGTAAAATGCGAGAAATAATAAGAACACAAGGAATTTGTTGAGGCAGTTCCTTCGTCGTCCTCGCTCGAAGTACTCTGCCCCCAATTCGAAATTGAATTGGGCAGTTTTATTAAATCGCAAATGTTTTACAAGAATAGAAATGAATTAACCAACAAACCAAACTAAGTTGAAAGTGCTGTCAATTCTTCTTCTTGTCCCTTGATCCAAAGTAGAATCAAGTCTTCCACGCGTGTCGAGAAAGCCTCCAATTAATTTGCTCCCTTATAGCAAGAATACACGATTCTTCAAATTTTTTGAGCACGACTGAGTTTCTCCCACACTTGTGAACCCACAAAGACCTTCGCAATCCTCCGTCTACTGTGATATGAGAGAACGATCCACTTGATCTTCAATCTACCTCACTCGGTTGAATCTACGACCGATCAATGTGTGCAAAACCCCCAAATCTTCAATGATCTTGGAGGATAAAACCCTACGGATTTTTCCAAGGAAAACCCAAACACTCTAAACCCAATCTGAAATTCTGATTCACGATTGAACGTTATCTTCAAAACGCACACCAAGATCGAACAAAGATTATTATGTGTAATTGTTTGATTGATGCAAGAATGAAGAAGATGAAGGGAGTTATGTGTATATCTTTCACTTTCCTTGTTGTTCTTCTCAAAAGAAATTTAGCAGCTATTTATATTGGTTAGAGTAAATGAATCACAAGAGAGAGAAAAATAAATGAAAAAATGAGTCAGCACAGTGATGAGCCGACTCAAACCTTTAAATGAGTCGGCTCAAACTTACAGATGAGTCGACCAAAATTAACAGAGAGGCAGCCTGTTGAGACCCGTGAAAAATGAGAAGAAAACATTTCTTGATGAGTCGACAGATGATGGATTATGAGTCGGCTCATCCATTACCATGAGTCGATCAAAAACATGTTTCGGGCAGCCTGTTTGGACCCGTGCATTTATCACCATTTTACTCTTGCATGTCTGATAACGAGAAAATGTATCGATTATATTGCTATGTTTCAATACCGTTTTATTGCATAATTGTCGTTTTAACACCCGATTCCTCGAGTTTTCCTTGCCATTTTGCAGGTACATCGTATACAGAGCTAAATCATGAGCCACAAGCAAAAGGAGCGAAAACAACCATAAAAAGATGAAGAAGTGAAGAATTCTGCAAAACCTGCATATTTTGTAGCACTCACGGTCGTCACCTAGGTGTCACGACCGTGACACCCCAAAAGGAGCAATCACGACCGTGACATATCCCTCACGACCGTGACACTTATTTTACAAGGGACACGAACGTGATGCCCTTGTCACGACCGTGACAAGGGAAAAATAGGTTATTTGACTGAAGACTTGGTCATAACGTTACGCTGCATATGAAACGCCTATTTTCCAGCTGACCCTGTATCCACACGTTCCTGGATTTTCTCAATGCTCCTACGAGGCCCAAGCAACAAATTCAACCACCAGCCCATTTAATCTTCTATAAATAGCTTAATTCAAATGAACAATTTACAGAGTTTAGTTTTATTAATTTCTTGCGGAAGCTCTGCCGAATTATTTTACACCCTTATTATTTTTTTCAGCATTATTTTCATTGCTTTATTTTTCTCGTATCCAAACCCAACCTATAACAATTTCCAACATCAGGAAATTGTTATAAAATTTATTTGTTTCAAAGCCTTCAGAATTTTTAGTTTATTTCCGATTCCGACAAATACTCCGAGCTTTCCAGCCTGTGGAAGAAGGAGTCTGCCATTTTTTATTGTTAACCAGGTTAATATTAATTTGCAATTTTATATTTATGTTGGATATTTATTTTTCTGCCATGAATATTTCGTTTATTGTTTCTCTGCCTCTGTCTGGTTCAACAAAAATGAGTAGCTAAATACCTTAGGGCGGTATGTAATTAAAACAAACTAAATCGGTAAAATCAACTATAGGCTTAAAATAATTAAGAGGTTAATATTCTGGCTGATACTTTTTATTATAAAATCGACCTTTTTGTTACGAGAGTAAGGAAAGTGTATTAGGTTAGGTCAAGACCACAAGAGTGTGAGATTTTAACCAGATAGCTAAAGTTAGGCATTTAAATTAAACACAGCGAGAGCGCTTTAAGATAAATTAGAATTACTAAGTTTCCAAAAATTATCTCTAAACACTTATGGGCTAGCGAGAGCAGGCATAGGGCTTTAGGGGTAAGATCTGAGATAAGACCACGAGAGTGTGAGTTAAGGATATTTAAACTGGTAACCTCTACAGAATAAGATTAAGCGAACCATCTTTATAAGCCTAGGTTAGATTGACCCGCCTAAGTTAGCATAATTACATACCGACCGCCTTAGTATTATTTAATTAAACTTAATTTTAATTCCCGCCTTTAATCTTTAAAAACAACAAAAAAAAATCGTGACAACCCTTCACCTTAGCTAAACTAGAAGTTCATCTAGCACTAAGTAACCATAGAGTCCCTGTGGATCGATAATCTTAAATATTACTTCGATAGGCTGTGCACTTGCAGTTAAGATACCGCTAGACACATAATTAGATACGTCTTTAGCCCATCAAGTTTTTTGGCGCCGTTGCCGGGGACCTTAATTTAGTTACTAGTGCACTTTAGGTAGCATTGTCTAGACTAAGGTAACAACTATTTTCTTTTCTTAATCTAAATTTCCGAGTGTATGCCAAGTACTCGCTCTAAAGGCGAAGACTTGCAACCTCTAATCCCAGAATCGGAACGCTTCTTACACGTAAGAAGACGGATATTCGATTACGAACAAAGTTACAATATTCCAGATCTTCAATTAGATCCACCTAAACCAGTCGTAACATCAAAGGACACAGAGATGGCTGAAGAACAGAATCACCCACTCAAATATTACGTTAGTCCTTCGCAAGCTGAACCGCATTCTAGCATTGTCGCACCGGCTATCAACCGAAACGATTTCGAACTAAAACCTTCGTTGATATCAGCCGTGCAACAAAATCAATTCGCCGGAAATCCTACCGAGGATCCGAACCTTCATTTTTCGATCTTTGTGCAATACGCAGATACCGTAAAAGCCAATGGAGTTACCCAAGAAGCTATTAGACTACGTTTGTTTCCTTTTTCACTTCGAGACAGAGCAAGAGCCTGGCTTCAATCTCTGCCTTCGAACTCAGTGACTACGTGGGAGGAACTAAAGAGAGTTTTCTTGACCAGATATTTCCCACATAGCAAGACAGCTATGCTGAGAGCTCAGATCAACGGATTTAAGCAAAGGGAAAAAGAATCACTATTCGAAGCTTGGGAACGCTATAAGGATATGCTGAGACTTTGTCCACATCACGGATTAGTAGAATGGATGGTCATCCATACCTTCTATAATGGACTCTTGTACAATACAAGAATGACAATTGACGCTGCCGCGGGCGGTGCACTGATGGACAAAGAATATAATGATGCTTATGCACTTATCGAAAGTATGGCTCAAAACCATTACCAATGGGGAAGCGAGAGAGTCACAACTGAGAAACCAACAAAAGGAGGTATGTACGAAGTGAGTAGTATGGACCAAGTCAATGAAAAGTTTGACCAACTAAACCAAAAGATCGACAACTTGGCCATAACACCAAAAGCCACCGTGGCTGCAGTAACACCTAACTGTGAGTTATGTGGAGTTCCAGGACATGATGTTCCTGATTGTCAACTATTGACAGGAATTCCCACAGATCAAGTGAATTATGCTCAAGGAAACCCATACTCAAACACATACAACCCAAATTGGAAGAATCATCTGAACTTCTCCTATAAGAATAACAATGCTTTATACGCACCAGGTCAAGCACCAGCTACACCACCAGGATATCAAAAGACTGCTCCTAATGTCCCTAGAAAATCAAACCTTGAATTGATGATGGAGAACTTTATAGCTAACCAATCTCAAACAAACAAGGACTTCTTAAACCAAAACATACACACTAGTGAGCAGATTAAGCAATTAGTGAGCAAAGTAGATGCATTAGCTACACATAACAAAATGCTTGAAACTCAGATTTCACAAGTAGCTCAACAACAAGCACCTACCGCTGCACCAGCTGGAGTATTTCCTGGACAACCTCAACCTAATCCGAAAGGACATGCCAATGCTGTGATATTAAGAAGTGGCAAGGAACTTGACGGACCTACCGATCCAAGACTTGACAATCCAGCCATGTACCAAAAACCAGATAAACCGACTGAAAAGGTGAACGATCCAGAAGAAAAGGAAGATGATAATCAAGAGGCAGTGGAGAAAGAAAAGCCTTATGTGCCTCCACCACCCTATAAACCACCAATTCCGTACCCTCAGAGATTAACCAATTCCAAGACGATGGGCCAGTTTAAGAAATTTGTCGAACTTCTGAAACAGTTGAATATTACTATTCCGTTTACAGAAGCTATCACTCAAATGCCCTCGTATGCTAAGTTTTTAAAAGAAATCTTATCCAATAAGAAAAAGATAGAGGATAACGGAACAGTTACACTTACTGCTGAGTGTAGCGCCATAATTTAGAATAATATGCCTCCTAAGCTAAAAGATCCAGGAAGTTTCTCTATACCCTGTGTACTAGGAAAATTCGTCATTGACAAAGCTCTATGCGATTTAGGAGCCAGTATCAGTGTTATGCCCTTAACGATTTGCAAAAGGCTATACATGGGAGACCTAAGACCAACTAAAATGTCTGTTCAACTAGCCGATCGCTCTGTTAAATATCCTGTAGGCATACTAGAAAATGTCCCAGTGCGTATAGGACAATTCTACATCCCTACTGATTTCATAATCATGGACATCTCTGAAGACTCCACTACACCTATCATACTAGGAAGACCATTCTTAGCTACCGTCGGAGCTATAATAGACGTAAAGAGAGGAAAGCTAACCTTTGAAGTAGGTGAAGAGAAAGTTGAATTTATTTTAACACAATTCTTACAATCACCAGCTATAGAGGATACATGTTATCTATTGGACGTAATTGACGAATGTGTAAGAGAAATGGAAATGAAAGAAACTACCTATTCTGAAATTATGAAAATTCAAATCCCTCCGATTTTCGAAGATGATAATTGGCGTGCACCGTATCAAGACGATAGTCTAAGCGAAAGTTTAGCACTTACACCGGATCCCATGCCAAGTAAAGATAAACCTACATTAGGATTAAAAACTTTACCTAATAACCTAAGGTACGAATTCTTAGACATTGAATGTAAAAGACCAGTTATAATAAATTCCAGTTTAGGAACAATCGAAACAAAGAAACTTTTAGATGTCTTAAAGAAATATCCAACTGCATTAGGATATAACATATCTGATCTCAAAGGAATATGCCCTTCAATCTGTATGCATCGTATTCTGCTAGAAGAAGATTGCAAAACCTCCAGAGAATCTCAAAGAAGAATTAACCCAATCCTTAGCACTGTAGTAAAAGAAGAAGTTAAGAAACTACTAGATGCCGGAATAATATATCCAATCTCTGATAGTAAATGGGTTAGTCCAGTACATGTAGTGCCAAAGAAAGGAGGTATCACTGTTGTGAAAAACGCTCAAGGAGAATCGATATTGCAAAGAGTAGTGACAGGACATAGAGTGTGCATCGATTATCGTAAACTAAACAAAGCCACTCGAAAAGATCATTTCCCACTACCCTTTATAGATCAAATGTTAGAACGATTAGCCAAGCATTCTTATTTCTGTTATCTTGATGGTTACTCAGGATTTTTCCAAATCCCTATCCATCCAGATGATCAAGAGAAGACTACATTCACATGCCCCTATGGAACGTTCGCTTATAGACGAATGCCCTTTGGATTATGCAACGCTCCTGCAACCTTTCAAAGATGTATGATGTCAATCTTCGCAGATTTTATAGACAACATCATGGAAGTGTTCATGGACGACTTCTCTGTATGCGGGCAAATTTTTGAAGGATGCCTATCAAATTTAGAAATGGTGTTAGAAAGATGTGTAAAAGTAAACCTCGTGCTTAACTGGGAGAAATGTCATTTTATGGTCAGAGAAGGAATCGTATTAGGCCACGTCATATCCGACAAGGGAATTGAAGTTGATAAAGCTAAGATAGAAGTCATAAAAGATCTTCAACCCCCTAAAACCATTCGAGAAATACGAAGCTTTTTAGGACACGCCGGTTTCTACCGACGATTCATCAAAGATTTCTCGAAAATCATTAAACCTCTTACCGGTTTATTAATGAAAGACGCTGAGTTCATATTCAATGAAGATTGTCTTAAAGCATTCGAAACTCTAAAAACAGCCCTCATCACCGCACCAATCATGCAACCCCCTGACTGGAGATTACCTTTCGAAATCATGTGCGATGCGAGTGACTATGCTGTAGGCGCAGTTCTAGGCCAGAGGAAGGAAAAGAAACTTCATGCGATTTACTATGCCATTAGAACCTTAGATTCTGCTCAGATGAACTACGCCACCACTGAAAAAGAATTGTTAGCAGTTGTCTTTGCGCTTGACAAATTCAGTTCTTACCTAGTAGGAGCGAAAATAATCGTTTACACAGACCACGCTGCTATCAGATATCTATTGACTAAGAAAGATGCTAAACCAAGACTCTTGAGATGGATTTTACTCTTACAAGAGTTTGATCTCGAAATAAAAGATAAGAAAGGTACTGAAAACGTCGTAGCGGACCATTTATCTAGAATAGAAGGTATTAAACCCGAACAAGTGCCGATTAACGATGATTTTCCGTATGAACAGCTGATAGCACAAATAGGAAGCGACCCAGTTCAGTTAGACATAAATGAACTAGAACCCGTGGAAACAATCCAAACGATTGTAGGACTGCCATGGTACGTTGACATTGTTAACTACCTAGCCGCAGGAGCTTTTCCACCTGATTTAACCTATCAGCAGAAAAAGAAATTCTTTCATAATCTAAAACATTATTATTGGGATGAACCATTATTGTTCAAAAGAGGACCTGATGGAATCTTTCGTCGATGTATTCCCGAAGAAGAAATAGAAGATGTCATTGCTCACTGCCATTCATCTCCTTATGGTGGACATGCAAGCACTTCCAAGACTTGTGCAAAAATCTTGCAAGCCGGCCTATTCTGGCCTAATCTATGGAAAGATGTCCACATCGCTGTTACAAATTGCGATCGGTGTCAACGCACCGGTAATATTTCAAGAAGAGATGAAACGCCTCAAAAAGGAATATTAGAAGTAGAAATCTTTGACGTCTGGGGAATAGATTTCATGGGACCATTCCCATCATCTTTCGGTAACAATTACATACTCGTAGCTGTTGATTATGTTTCAAAATGGATCGAAGCTATAGCTTCTCCTACAAACGACGCACGAGTAGTAATAAAGCTTTTCAAAAATATAATCTTTCCCAGATTTGGTGTGCCTAGACTCGTCATAAGTGACGGTGGCTCGCACTTCATTTCAAAAATCTTTGACAAATTACTATCTAAGTATGGAGTAAGACACTGTGTGGCAACACCATATCACCCACAAACAAGTGGACAAGTCGAAGTCTCAAACAGAGAAATCAAACAAATCTTAGAAAAGACTGTCGCCATATCTCGGAAAGATTGGTCATCTAAACTTAATGAAGCTTTATGGGCTTATAGGACCGCTTACAAGACACCCATAGAAACTACACCTTTCAAATTAGTTTATGGAAAATCTTGTCACCTCCCGGTAGAACTAGAACACAAAGCTTATTGGGCGATCAAAACTCTCAATATAAACTATAATGCTGCAGGAGAAAAGCGAATCCTAGATATTAACGAATTAGAAGAATTAAGGCTAGATGCTTATGAGAATGCTAAGATATATAAAGAAAGAACTAAGCGATGGCATGATAAACGCCTATCTAGGAAAGAATTTAGCGTGGGAGACGTTGTACTCCTCTTTAATTCAAGACTTAGGCTCTTTCCTGGAAAATTAAAATCTAGATGGTCAGGACCCTTTGAAATAACTAGAGTGGAGCAATAGAAATTAAGGTTAGGAATAGTGAACCATTCATAGTAAACGGACAACGTTTAAAACATTATCATAAAGTTGAAAATAGAGATTATGCGAATAGTCTAAGGCTTTTAGAGTTGTCCACTAATTCCCCTGATTAATCTACACCTAAGCATTACGTCAGGCTTTTGACGATAAAAACAACGCTTAGTGGGAGGCAACCCATTTAATCATTTAATCATTTAAACCATTTAAATCATTTTCTTCATTTTATTATTTTGTCATTTATCATTTTATTATTTATTTATTTGTTTTGTCATTTTATAGTTTTATTTCATCATTACTATTATTGCTTTTAATTTATGCATTTTATTTTCTTATTTTTATTTTTATTTTTCCTTATTTTAATCTTAAATCACTTTTACAGATTTTCTAAAAGTCTTTTCCACTTTCCTTCTCCCCCTGATTTGTTTCCTCTGTATTTTCACTAACCATGGCTAACCAACTGATAAACCTTATGGAAACCAAATTTAGAGGTAGGAACCAAAGAATGAAATTTGAAGAGTTATCACAGAGGCCAATGGATTTGACTTTGTACCCGGATGATCTGACTATGGAAACCCTAGGTATACATGATAGCATTTTGTACTTGTTTAACCGCTTGGATGGGAGAATGCACTGGATCAACATAAGTTTGTGACTTATCGCGAGCTCACCCTTGAGTTCCTTAGCTCCTTAGTTTACCTACCCGAGCGCGGTTTTGGATTCAGGAAGGGATTTATCAGTTTCCGCCTATTTGGAATAGAATATGACTTTAACCATAAAGAGCTAGCTGACTTATTAGGATTCCCTAGTGGACCCTTTGCTTTTACTACCACACAGGTAGAATTGATGGACATTGAGCTGGATTTCTTTTGGGGAACATTAACCGGAAACTACCACCCTGAACCAAATAGCATGAACAATGATGAGATACATAACCCAGCTATCCGTTACTTCCATAAGATTCTTGCCCACACCTTCTTTGGAAAAGAAGAAAACCTTACCGGAGTATCTAAAGATGAGATATTCATTATGTCATGTTTCACTAATGGACAGCCTGTCAATGGTGTGCCTTTCATGATGCAAACCTTCACCCGAATCCAAGAAGAACCTGAATTACCTATATTAGTAGGAGGTCTTGTAACCATGATTGCTGATGCCTTAGGACTTAGATACCAATTGCACAGGTGCAACCGTTTAGGTACCATCCGTCCTATGAATCTTAACTTTTGCTTCAATCGCCATATCATAAGGAATTTAGGACATCCACCTTTCGAGTACCTAATCAGGAATGAGGTAGTGACCCTGTTCACACTACCAAACCATGCTAGAGTAAGTGTTCACAATAAGGATAACTGGCTTTATGAGTTAACCCCACCTGACTATCCATCTACTCCTAAAACACCTCAGTCTTATAAGATAAAAGATGATATAATGACCGATGTAGAAAGTGACCCTGAGACACCTCCTGGTTACCATGACATTGACCACACTGACGAAGTGATTGAAACCCCTGAAGTGACTCAAGTAGATTAATCATTTTATGTTATAGAATAATTCTATGTGTTCCCCTGATTACCATGATATGTTTTGTTTCGAAAATGGTTGAGTTTTAAGCATTTCACAAGCTTCTGAAAATTTTGATATGTTTTCCGTTTTGCTTCGATTCATGTTCTTGATGATAAATAAATGATTTTTGTTGTGTGATTCTTGTTGGGGTTGATGTGAGGATCATTTTTGGAGAGTTTGAGGGCTTGGGGTCACGTATTAAGAGAGATTGAATGTTTGGCTAGCCGGAGAAGATGACCGGAACACTGTTCCGGTCACCTGAAAGTAATTAGGGCTCATATTAGGGTTTTAATATTAATTAGTGAAGTTTGAATTCTGGCCATCCAGATGCGCGCGCTGGTCAATTCCTGCATCCTAACTTTGAACCTAGGCCCTTGGATCAGTTGACTTCCATTAAAATTCATTTAATTTTCATTTTAATTGCATTTCTTTGTGCGTTTTATTTAAAATAGCAAAACACTTTCAAAAAATTTTATTTTTTGCATCATGGTTTCAAATATTTTACTCATTCTGAAAATAATTTTTATTTTATTTATCGCATAAAATTCGTATTTTTAAAATATTTTAATGTTTATTTTAATTAATTAATGAGAACTAATTAATTAAAATACCATTTAAGTTTCTAAAAATCACCAAAAAAATCACATTGCATCTTGATACATTTAGAGACATTATCAAACCCTTCACACAAATTTCTTTTTGGTTCTTGACCTATTTTGACATTTTTCTTTGGATTTAGGGTTCTTAAAAATCAATATTTTTACCCTAACTTAGAAAAATCCTTTCTGCCTAACCATGAAGAGTTTGATTATGATTATTTTTGCATTGCACCCCACATCTCATGTAGTTTCTAGGATAAAATTGGCTTGAATTTATCTTTCATTTTCAATTTGTTTTGCATTTTTCATTGTGAGGTATCTTAAAACCCTAGCAAATTTAGGAAAATCATAAGTCCTTTAGGGTTTAGCTTCTGACCTTCCCCTTTGGACAGTGAACTCATATGGGTCTAGGGTACCTTTGATTCCATTTTCAACTTTTTATCATGTCATTTGCTTCTGATTTTGAATTTTGCATTGCATATTGTATGTAAACCCTTTTTTTTGCCTTCATTTGCACCCATCTTGCATAAGCTTGCATATATGAACTTGCCATGACATTTTGTGCATCCACATGACATATAAGACATCTTAGGACATATTGAAGTCATGTTTGATCATTGCATCGTCCATTTTCCATGCTTTTGCATCCATTGCATTTCATAAGTTTTCATGAACTTTCATGTTTACTTTCATATCTCATTTGCATCTAATAAACCACTAAGACAATAGTTTGTAACCTGGGCCTTGCATTAGGCTTCTATTTCTTCCTTTATTGGTTAAGAAGGACTAACCCTAGTGTTAATGGACAAGTCCCCCTCAAGTTGTCTTACAAACCATAAAATCCACTTCTTAATCTTACCATTAACTAAAATCCATTTTAATAACGGTTTTGTTTTGTCATGAGGTTAATCCCTAATCATGGATTAAGCTGAGGAATCTTCCTTAGCTTAAATGTTCTCATCTATTATCCTTCTATTAGGATGGTGTAATGGGTCCATTAAATCTCTGATTATGGCTTAAACTTATTACTTAACACTAAATAAAATACCAAAAAACATCTAAATAATTACAAGTAGGTTAATGATCTTAATCCTACATCATGGCAATTAAGTTGAGGTGTTTACTTCATACTTAAAGTATTCTCATTACCCCTAATCAGAGGGAAGATGTGATGAGTTTACTAACCCTTGGTTTAGGCTTAAGCTCATTAACTTATGACAAACACAAAAAGCAATGAAAGATTGAAAACATAAAAACAAACAATAATTGTCTCCTCCGGGATTCTTTTCTCACCTCATTCACTCACAAACGGGAACTTACTTCTTCCGTCTAATGCAAGTCAGTTTTCACCTGAGCCAGACATGTCATACACTTGAGCATAGACAAGTAAGCAGTTCACAAGTCAATTTATCTTTCAGTCTCTTTGAGTCGAACTACGGTGTTCTGACTTCCTCATTGCACAAGAGGATACGTAGGCATAACTTAACAGTTATCGAACAAAAGTCTTTGTATATCCCCCCTCCTCCATCATTATTCTTTTAGCCTCATTATCTTAAGCTTTGCACTCCTGTTCCTGCACTGACACTACATATATTTCACTTCACTTTCTTCCAGCACTGACACTTGCATTCTTTCCAGCTTTGATACACAGATTGCACTGACACTACCCCTTTAAACACAAACTTTCAAGCGTGGATCCCGTCGGGTACGACGGATAATCTGGGTGCTAATACCTTCCCATGTTGTAACCAACCCCCTTTCTCAGTTTCTCTGGTTCGCAACCGTCTTATCCATCTTTTCTTAGGTTTATGCAGCATTACCTTTCCTTCGGGATAAAAATTCCTAGCCGGCGACTCTATTCATCTTTCCTCTTTCGCTGATCGTTTGCATCTGTACCCTATTTGACCTAGCCTCATTTAGTGGGAGCGACAGCTTGGCGACTCTGCTGGGGAACCTTATATTACAACCAGGGCTTCTGGTTCTTTTAGTGGGTTCCTCCTAGCGCTTGTTTGATTTGTGTTTACTGGGGTGTTATGTGCTAATTGTGTTTATGTATTTTGCTTTGTTTATTGCTTTATGTACAGTCTTATTTACTGCCTTCTTTACAGTTTTATGCATCATACTGTCATACTGTCATTGCTGGATCTGGTTTGTTGTTTTGGTGGGTGGGGTTCCATTGAGAGTTTAAGGTCCTATACCTGGGACCTGAGGGACACCTAGGCTAGAGTGGTTCATGTTCTTTCCCATTCCATTTCGGTCTGGTGCGGGAATATGAAACACGGTTCAGATGTGGGTTTCTTCTTGAGAACTTTGTGCTATAGATTTCCTGTAGTGCTAGGGCTATCTGGGAAGCCTGCTAAGTCTGGATGACCTTTTATTATGACCTTCATAAGTTGAGGTGAATTAGAGGAGGATCTTGTATGGTTATTGTAAACATTGTACCTCCGGGTTAGAAGTGTTTACACTTCTCATAACTTATCCAAGTCTGAGGATCCTTGTTCTAGAACACTACCTGTGAGGGGGTTGGGCTGTTTACAGGTTTGCAGGAACCTTTAGCCACATCATACCCTGTTACTGTTTTGTTTAAGAATACTCCACTTTGGACAGTTCTTGTGATTAACCCTGGACATGTGACTCTTTATTTGAGTCCCCCACCCTGGTTACTGGATTTCTAAGCCTTCATCTGGACCTTTGATCATACATGGACCTTGTATCAAGACATATAATCAGATCCAGCTTAATCACAAACCCTTGCATATCATTTGCATATATCATCATTTCATCATTTGACATTTGTTTATTTTCTTTTCAGGGTATCCATTTCATTGTATCTTGGTTTTGGTTTTGACTCCTTCTTCTGCATAGACCTCTGCATCAGCTGTCTTCATCAGTTATCTGCTTCAGTTATCTCCATCACCACCAGCACCAGTCTGTCAGTGGTCCACCTTCAGCATCAGTCTGTGATCTTCATCAGTACTTATCTCCAGCTTCTTCAGCAGCACTCATGGCTACTCCCAGGAAGAGCAACATATCCTACCATTTTTTTGAGCCTGTGTTGACTGGCATCAGGCAAGTCCAGTCACTCTTCACACCTGACCACATCCCACTGTTCAGAGAACACTATGGAGGTATCTTGGATATGGTTATGAACCTTGACCCTTCTTAGAGGAGCATGATCCACACATGCTTACAGTTCTATGACCCTCCAATGAGATGTTTCACCTTTCCAGACTTTCAGTTGGGACCTCTGTTGGAGGAATTCTCTTTGTTGATTGGAATACCTATCAGAGGAGGGATTCCCTTCAACCCATAGATGACTTCTCCCAAGAATGAAGAAATAGCAAGGGCATTGTACTTGGAACCTGCCCTGATTGAGCAAAGTATGACAACAAAAGCTGGGATTCCTGGTTTGCATTTGGACTTCTTGATTTCTCAGGCCATCCTGAAGGCTTCATTGGGAGAGTGGAGGGCAGTCTGTGCACTGTTAGCTCTCAGCATATATGGGGTTATACTGTTTGCAGATGAGCCTATATTTGTCAGCAATAAGGCCATCCATTTGTTTCTTCTAAAGAACCCAGTACCTACACTGCTAGGGGACTTTTACTACTCCATTCATCAGAGGAATGAGAAACAAAGGGGAAAGTTGGTAAGATGTTGTGCTCCTTTGTTCTACACCTGGCTGCTCAGACACCTGCCTAAGTCTGATGCCTTCCTGAACCCACGCCAACAGAAGAATTGGGCCAAGAGGCTCATTGCTTTGACTTCAGATGATATCAGATGGTGCACCCAGAGCACCAAAGGCAAAGACATTATCACCAGCTGTGGAAAATACCCAAATGTGCCTCTCATAGGAGTGAAGGGTTGCATCAATTACAACCCCTTACTGTTTAAGAGACAGCTGGGTTATGCCTTAGTTCACCCTCCTAGAGGACAGCATTTGGCTGAGACCCTATATTGTGAAGTTCAACCTAATTCAGTTGTTGTCAGGCAAGCTGCCTGGGCTTGGGACAACATACATACAAAAGGGGTGGCTATCCTTGGAAGATGTAATAATGTTGCTTCAGCTCAGTACTATGATTGGTCCCATACTAGAGCTCAGATTACCAGAATGCCTTTCACCTTGGAAGACATGCCTAGACCATCTACTGTATAGCCAGCAGCAACTGTCAGCCTAGAAGAATTTGAGAAGTTGAAAGAAAGGAATGAGAAGTTATCTGAGGCTCTAAAGAAGACTCTTTGGGAAAGAAGTGACGGTCGTCTGGACATTGAGAGATTGGAGAAGCTCAAGGTTGAGCATCTGACCAAAATTGAAAGGACAGAAGACTACATAAGGAAAGCAAGGGCTGGGGAACAAATATTGAAGAATGCCTGTAAAGAGGCCAAGATTCAAAAAGCTAGGGCTGAGCACTATCTGCAAGAAAGTCAGGCTAGGTGGGTCAGGATCACTGAAGCTTGTACACAAGAAGATCAGAAGACTCAAACCAATATTGAACAGCTAGAGGCCAATGAGAAGAAGCAACAGGAAGCTTTGTTGGCTGCAGAGAAAGAGATATCAGAGTTGAAGCTCAGAGCAGGATTGAAGAGATCAAAGGACCAGGACAAACATAAGAAGCTGACTACTGCTATTGCTACCAAGAACCTCCTCATTAGGACCATTACAGAGCACCCAGCTGGTCCAGTAACTGAGGCCCTCCTGAAGGAGGTCAGAGAAGATGAGTTTGGACTGGATGTCTGATTCTTTGTTTGTTGTTTGTTTCATTTTGATGTACTTTTTTTCTTTTGTTGTATTTTGACCCTTCACGGGCATGTATTGTAAAACAAACTATGTATTGTTCCTCATTTGTAATATATTTTAGTTTGTTTTTCATTTGGGCTTTTCTCTCAACAACATCAAGCATCTTCCTCGAGGTCTGGAAAGGTCAAAACCAAGAACCAAACCGGATACCTTTGAAAACAAATAAGCATACTGCATTGCATACTAACTTTGCTTTTGTTTTGTAGGTTTTGTTATTATTATTGTTTCTAACTTTGTTTTGATCTCAGGAAACATTGTTCGTCGCCGAGTGTTCCCTGTCAACCGCGCGCACCGGTACCCAACTCGTAACAACCTTCCCGGCATTCAAATGGAACAAGTACAGCAGGACCTGTCTGAGGTTAGAAACCAGATGGCCAATGAGAGAGTAGAGATGAGAAATCAGATGTCTCAATTTATGGCAGTAATGACTGGCTTAGCCCAGAGTCAAGAAAGGTTAAGAGTACTGGTGGAAAGACAAACTCCTGAGGAGCCTCATCTTGGAACAGGAGGAACTAGCAACAATGAACGGGGCCATCCTAGTATTGACCCACCAGTGTATGGACCTCATCTGGATCCAGAGGTTAACATCCTGAGGAATGTTCAAGGTAATACTGTTGGGGGCAGAATCCTGCAGGAGGATCCCCAGGAAGAACAGTTCACTGTCATAGGAGCTGGGGATGAGGCATATGACAGGAGATTGGACGAGATTGCTGAAAAATTAAGATCTTTGGAATCTCAGAATTCTTTGGGTTTCGATGTGATGGACATGGGCCTAGTGGATGGGGTGAGAATTCCCCACAAATTCAAACCACCATGCTTTGAAAAATACAATGGTACCTCCTGTCCACGTACTCACCTGCAGTCTTTCTTGGGTAGGCTCAAAGCTTATACTATGGATGAAAAGTTGTGGATGTTCTACTTTGAGGACAGTCTGACTGGAGCTTCGAGAGAATGGTATTCGCATTTGTCTAGGGCCACCATAATATGTTGGAAGGATTTGGCCGAGGCTTTCATCCGTCAGTATCAATATAACATGGACATGGCTCCCAACAGGACCCTCCTAATGGGAATGTCTCAATCTTCTAGAGAGAGCTTCTGGGAGTATGCTCAAAGATGGAGACAGCTTGCTGCTGCTGTCCAACCACCCATGTCAGAGAGGGAAATGGCTGACATGTTTATGAATACATTGCAAGGGACTTATATTGATAGGCTGGCTGCTTTCTCCTCTACAAGTTTTGCTGATGTGGTCATAGCTGGTGAGAGGATTGAAAGTCTCTTGAAGATGGGCAAAATCTCCGACAGTGGTGCAAGTTCCTCCAGCAATCCCAGAAAACCATTTGCAGGACCCCGAAGGGCAGGTGAAACTAATTATATTCATGCAAGTCGGGGCAGGCCCCAGTATTCTCATCGGTCAGTAACAGCTGTTACCATCCCAGCTCCCATGCCACAACAATCATCATATCCTCAACAACAACAACCACAGTATCAACAACAAGTTCATTATCCGCAACAGAGGTCGTACAACAACATCAATAACAACTAACAACAGCGTCCATTCCAACAAAGGCCATCACAAGCAAACAGGGTAATTGACCCAATTCCAATGTCGTATGCTGCACTTTTGCCACAACTCTTGAAGCTCAACCTAGTTGAGTTAAGAACATTGGCACCTCCAGATCCTCTTAATATGCCAAAGAACTATGATGCAAATGTCAGGTGTGCATTCCACTCAAACGCACCGGGGCATAATACTGAAAAATGCAGAGCCCTACAGATGAAAGTCCAGGATCTGGTGGACTCAAAAGCTCTCAATTTTGCACCTCCTCCGAACGTCACAAGAAATCCAATGCCTAGTCACAACGGGCCTAGGATTAATGCTATTGAGGAGGGCAAACCATCCACATTGATCAACAGTGTTGCACAAATCCGAACACCTCTGGTTGAAATCAAAGCTCAACTGTTAGAATGTCAAGTGTTCCCCGGGTGTGAGCTCGGTTGTGGATATTGCAATATCGCCATTAATGGATGTGAGAGACTGAGAAACGACATAGATGGTCTTATTAAGGATGGCATCCTTCAGATTATGACAACATCAACTACAACTCCAACAATTCCTTCACCAACAATCACAAATACTCCTACAACGTCAGCAACCATTGTTCCAACAGATTCTACTACAACTCCAACAACTACTCAGTCAATCACTTCAAAGGACGCAAGTTCAGTCACAATTCCTTCTACAACGACAACACCCATTATTCCATCAGTTCCTGCTACAACTTCAGCACCCGTCCGGTCAACAACTCTGTCTACAACATCAGCAACAGTTAATGAAAGTATCTCAGCAGTTACGATATACTACGATCCCGCAAGTATTCCTTCCAACAACTCACAACAAAATGCTACTCCTGTCAGAGCTCCAGTTACCATATATTATGATCCACACACCATTGTGGTCCCCTCTGCAGCTGCTATCAGTCCGGTCACTATCACAGTGCCTGGGCCAGTTCCTTACGAAAGCAATAATGTCATCCCTTGGCATTATGGCTCAGATCTATATTGTGAGGGGTAGAAAATCACTTTAGAGTCATCAACCTCTTCATCTCAGATAGACAATGTGGGGGGAGGCAGAGGCTTCACTAGAAGCGGACGTCTCTTTGCTTCGCAAATACCAAGGCCCGTTGCTGAAGCAGAAGCTGCTGCTAAGGCAAAAGGGAAGAGCATGGTGCAAGAAGAATCAGTTGCTAAAGAAACTTTGAAGACTCCTTTTGATCAAGAGGTTGATGAGTTCATGAGGATCATCAAAAAGAGTGATTATAAGGTGGTGGACCAGCTTCACCAAACACCTTCCAAAATCTCCATACTATCATTGCTAATGTGCTCCGAGGCTCATCGGAACACACTATTAAAGGTCCTACACGCAGCTTATGTGCTGGAGGAGATTACTGTCAATTAGTTAGAGGTTGTGGTTGGAAATGCCAATGCTAGTCATGGACTAGGATTTACCAACACTGATCTTACAGTGGAAGGTCACGATCACAACAAGGCTTTGCACATTACCTTGGAGTGTAAGGGTGCAGTTCTTTCTCACATATTGGTAGACACAGGGTCATCACTCAATGTCCTACCCAAGAAAGCCCTTGTGAAGCTGGAACATGATGGATTGTCATTGCGCCCCAGCAACTTGGTAGTGAGAGCCTTTGACGGTTCTAAAAGATCAGTTCTGGGAGAGATAGAGTTACCAATAATGATTGGCCCACAGGTTTTCAAAACGACCTTCTTTGTGATGAATATACAGCCTGCCTACAGCTGTCTATTGGGTAGACCATGGATACACGCCGCCGGCGCCGTGACGTCAACCCTTCACCAGAAGTTAAAATTCGAGTGGGAAGGCCAAGTCATTACCATTTGTGGGGAGGAGGATATCTTCGTTAGCCAGCTGGCTACTTTCAAATACATTGAAATGGACGGGGAAATTCACAAAACAATGAGTCAGGGTTTTGAGGCCCTTAATATTAATGAAACATCTGTTGTGTTGGGGACTTCCATCACCTCATATCAACAAGCCCGGAAGGTTGTTGAGGAAGGTACCGCTCAAGGCTGGGGCAAGCTGTTGCCAGTTGAGAAGAAAGAAGACCGATTCGGGTTGGGTTACAGACCAACTCGACAAGATCAACCAGAGGCTGTAAAAGAGCCCAAGTTTGTCAGCGGGGGAATGCTCACTCCGGATGCTGTGAACAATTTGGAAGATGAGTCAGAAGACGAGCGCAACCTGGAAAGCTGGATACGTCCAATGATCCCGGGGAACCGTGTCTCAAACTGGTCTTCCCAGGAAATTATAAGAGTTACTCCTGCAAAGTAATTATTATTTCCTGTCTTTAAGCATGCATCAAGTCATGCATCTTGCCCAAGATGTCAGGGCTCATTTTGTAATCGGGCCATCTTATATTTTGTGCAAACGATCAATTAATGAATATCAGGACATCTTTTGCAAATGAGTCTTTTCTTTTTCCGCTCACTGTTTTTCATTTTTTATTTTTTTGTACAAAAATAAAATGGAAATGTTTTTCAAAATAATAAACTTCATTTTTCACTTTTTCTAAAACAAGATAAAACTGATCACTAAAATGAACAAATCTAAACTCTTGCAGAGAGTGCCCTCCAGACTGCACCGACAACAACACTGCTATGACTTCATATGACTTTGACAATCCGATTAATCAAGCTGATGAAGGGGTTGAAGAAGATTATGAGTTACCTGAAGAGCTATCCAGGTTGTTGAGACAAGAGGAGAAGGTTATTACTCCTCATCGAGAGGAGGTTGAGACGGTTAATCTTGGTACGGAAGAAGACCTGAAAGAAGTTAAGATTGGGGCCTGTCTGCAAAGTTCAGTGAAAGCACAACTTATTGACATGCTTCGGGAGTATGTGGATGTTTTTGCTTGGTCTTATCAGGATATGTCAGGGTTGGACACCGACATTGTTATGTACAAGCTGCCTCTGAAAGAAGATTGTCAGCCGGTAAAACAAAAGTTGCGCTGTACTCGCCCAGATATGGCCATGAAGATAAAAGAAGAGGTACAAAAATAGTGGGACGCCGGTTTCCTTGCTGTGACTAGTTACCCGCCGTGGGTTGCTAACATTGTACCTGTGCCTAAGAAAGATGGAAAGGTAAGGATGTGTGTGGATTACCGGGATCTGAACAGAGCCAGCCCGAAAGATGACTTCCCATTACCTCACATTGATGTATTGGTCGACAATACGACTCAGTTCTCGGTATTCTCCTTCATGGATGGATTTTTAGGATATAATCAGATCAAGATGTCACCTGAGGACATGGAGAAGAAAACTTTCATCACACCCTGGGGCATGTTCTGTTATAAGGTGATGCCATTCGGACTGAAGAATGTTGGTGCCACTTATCAACGGGCTATGGTAACATTATTCCATGACATGATCCACAAAGAAATTGAATGTTATGTGGATGATATGATTTCCAAGTCCCTCACAGAAGAAGACCACCTGGTGAATCTGTTGAAGTTATTCAAGCGTCTGAGGAAGTACCAACTGAAGCTAAACCCCAACAAGTGTACATTCGGGGTGCGATCCGGTAAGCTGCTGGGATTTATTGTAAGTGAGAAAGGGATTGAAGTTGACCCTGACAAAGTCAAAGCCATTCAAGAAATGCCTGCACCAAAAACTGAAAAAAGAAGTTCGGGGGTTCCTAGGTAGATTGAACTACATTTCAAGGTTCATATCTCACCTTACAGCAACCTGTGAGCCCTTGTTCAAGTTGTTAAGGAAAGAACAAATGGTCAGATGGAATGAAGACTTCCAAAAGGCTTTTGACAAAATCAAATAATACTTACAAGAGCCTCCAATCCTTATGCCTCCAGTTGAAGGAAGACCTCTAATCATGTACTTGACAGTATTAGAAGAGTCAATGGGGTGTGTGGTGGTCCAGTATGACGAGTCTGGTCGAAAAGAGTATGCAATATACTACCTAAGAAAAAAGTTTACCGACTGTGAACAACGTTATTCACTGCTCGAGAAAACTTGTTGTGCTTTAGTGTGGGTTGCTCGCCAACTAAGGCAGTATATGTTGACCCACACTACCTTATTGATCTCAAAGATGGACCCAGTCAAGTACATATTTGAGAAGCCAGCGCTTACCGGACGGGTTGCAAGATGGAAAATGATTCTCACAGAATATGACATTCAGTACACATCTCAGAAAGCCATCAAAGGCAGTGTATTGTCTGACTACCTTGCCGAGCAACCCATTGATGATTACCAGCCTATGAGTTTTGACTTCCCTGATGAAGACATCATGTTCATAAAAGCAAAAGATCATGAAGAGCCTATTCACACTGAAGGGCCTGACCCAGAAGAAGAATGGACTATGATGTTTGATGGGGCTGTTAATATGAATGGTCGTGGGGTTGGTGCAGTAATCATTACACCTAAGGGAGTTCACATGCCCTTCTCGGCAAAACTCACTTTTAACTAAACTAACAACGAAGCTGAATACGAAGCTTGTATTATGGGTCTTGAGGAAGCCATTGACCTCAGGATCAAGACTTTAACTGTATTCGTAGATTCAGCTCTGGTAATCAATCAAACCAACGGAAAATGGTATACTCACCAGGAGCATCTGATACCTTACCGGGATTATACAAGGAGATTACTGACTTTCTTCACAACAGTCAAGCTTGAGTATATCCCTCGAGATGAAAATCAGTTTGCGGATGCTCTGGCTACCATTTCATCCATGATCAAAGTTTAAGCTGCCAACTTTGTACCTCGAATTTCAGTGTCCATACTTGACAGACCAACATATGTATTCTCTGCAGACCTTGCTAAAGATGATAAGCCTTGGTTCTACGACATCAAATGCTTCTTGGAGGATCAAACATACCCACCTGGGGCATCTTCCAATGATAAGAAGACATTAAGAAGACTAGCTGGTAGTTTCTTCCTGAATGCTGATGGTTTCTTGTACAAGAGAAACTTTGATATGGTACTTCTCATATGTGTTGATAAAACAGAGGCAGACTTGCTGATTGATCGCGGTAAACTATACGTCTAACGGTTTCTAACTGCAAGTGCACAGCCTATCGCGTAGTAATAAAGATATCGAACCCACAGAGACCAATGTCAACCTACCGTTATCTATCGTTGCGTTGTAAAGCTAAGGCTAATGATATTTATATGGTTTAAGGGAAACTAAAACTAAAACTAAAATAAATCTAAGAAAGAAATAAGAATAAAACGAGGCCGAGATATGAATTCCGCGCTCCTAAGGGACTTTATAGAATTCGGTACTAATTACGACTATAGCTAGTTCTGTAGAATATATCAGCTTAAAGACTCCGCCTCACGCTCTCGCGGTCTTAACTAAAGCCACACTTCCTAATCCCAAGATTTTGCTCTCGCTCGCCGGGTAACTAAGAAACGTGTTTTGAAAGCTAATAATATCCTAAACGTCTCTAAAGCGCTCTCGCTGTATTTAGATAAGTTGCCTAATTTCTACTATCCGGTTCGATCCCCACGCTCTCGCTGTGCCGGTTCTAACCTTAATTAGTTTCTCACTCTCGTGACAAAACCGTGTTAAATAACATCTCACTCTCGTGACAATGCTAATTAAATTACGCTTAGAAATTAAAACCAAAACAGACATACAATCATAATTTCGCACCTAATAATTTCTACGGAGTTCCGTCGGTAACGACGGTCCTCATACGCCAGACTCTAAATAATTTAGCTACTCATTTTTATTAAACCAACAGACAGATACAAAACGAAATAAATAAATATTAAAGCATGCATTATATAATAATAATAGAAAATTAACATAAATAAATAATTAAACTTAATATAAATGCAAAAATAAAAACCTGGATAATTAAATTCTTAAACTCCTTCTTCCACAGATTGGCAAGCTCGGAGTTTCGGAATCGGAATCTAAATAAAATACGAATTCTGAAGCTAGAAAGAAATTAATTGAAATAACAATTTCCTAATGTTTGAAATTGTTATTTAATTGGGTTGGAAATAGAAACAGGAAAATAAATAAAAACAAGGCTGGAAAAATAATTGGGTTGAAAGAAAATTGGCAGAGCTTCCGCATAAAAATGCAGAATAAAACTCTCCCCTTTTCCATTTGAAACTGGGGTATTTATAGAACTAGATTTTGGGCTTGGGCAGTTGGATTTGAGTTGGAGCGTGGGCTTAGTTGCTTCCGAGAATCCAGGAGAAGTGGTATATGGGTGTTGCTGCAGTTGAGGGAAAGTAGGAGTCTCTAAGACTCGTTGCACGTTCTCAATTAAATTCAAACAAATTTAATAACTTTTCTTTGTCACGTTCGTGACATGTTGTGACGGTCAGATTCCTTCAATTAAGCGCGTCACGGTCGTGACGCCCACGTAACGGTCGTTATGCTCCAAAAAGCACGTCACGGTCGTGAGACCATTGTGACGGTCGTGACACATCAAAAAGGCGTGTCACGGTCGTGAGAGGGGTGTCACGACCGTGACACCCACAATTTCCAGATTCAGGTTGCAGATCTCAGTCTTAGCTTTCCGGCGCTTCGAACGGGGCGTCATTTCGATTTACGGTTCAAAAGTTATGGCCATTTTCGTCAGACTACTTTTTGTATGCGAATTGTTCCATTTCTCGCCTGATTTGCTTCCTTTCTTCGCATACGACTCTTAAATGGTTGAATACCTGAAACAAACAAAATAAACAAAATACCAACATAATATGGTGCAAATGAATATCAAAACGAGTACAAAATATGCATTAATAAAGTCAAATAAACGATGTATTTTCACGTCATCAAACTCTCCCACACTTAAACCTTTGCTTGTCCTCAAGCAATAAACCAACTTATCAAAAATCAAGGTAAGCGCAATTTGAAACACAAACACACTGAACTCTAATCGTATGCGGCTACTAGGCTATGTCAAATCAATTTGGACAAATCAAGACCAAGGATACCGTAATGACACAATTTTCAAAAACTCCATCATTATGCAGACCAATTCGAATCATGCCATTAAAACTCAACCTAAGTCTCTTGCTCTCTTTCACTCCTTTTCGTTCGAGCGCAATCACATTAAGCCCGTTATCCTTGCTCGTACATGGTAAGTTAACCTGTTAGTGTCTAATGATCTCGTCTTTTCATTATTTTTCATTTCTTTTCTTTTTCTTAATTCATCGAATTTAAAGAGTCCGCTCCGTTAGGCTAAATGGTCGGGTAAGGGCCACCTAACTTAAAAGGAACTTATCCTATCATTTGCTTTTCTAATTCAATCATTTTTCATGTTTAGAGATATACACATATTTGCATTGGTTACTTACTTAGTTTGTTCATAGGATGGTGCTGACTGCTAATAAAAACTACTTAGAAGCTATTTTCGAAAACTTGGAGACTAAGGTTTCAGCATAATGTCTACTCAAATCGATTTTTCATCACGAGGGGGTTTAGGGTGTCAAAACAGTATTCGTGCTATTGAAATGTCCCCAAGTTTCTCTAACAAGCCTAAAGCGACAGCCTATATACTTCCAGAGTGTGTGCCATGCCTCGAAAAAAGAAAATATTTTGATGGAAAAATTTTAAAATTTCGGGGAGATTTGATGACAACTGAAAAACATCATGCAATAAACAAAAAAAAATAGTGAATATGCTAGAAGACAGTAAAATGAAAATGGTAAAGTTCCTCCCCCACACTTAAACTAAACATTGTCCTCAATGTTTTGATGAAAGGTGGAAAAGGAAAGATAGAACCTGTATAGATGCCTTTGTTTGCTACCACGGCCAAATTCGCTCTGATTCTACCCTTGTTGTCCCTGTCTTTGCTGATCACTTCTTCTCCGGCGTCTTGTACTACGAGATATCTGAATCTGCTGAAACTTTACTTTCCTGAAGTCGCTCATCATATTTCCTATTTCCGAAGGAAGTACCTGCAAAACATGTTAGGAAAATATTGTGCGGTGTGTGCAGGTAGAGCCAGACCATGCAAAGAACAAGGATAAGGTGAGTAATCGACGGGAGAGACATGCCATCTCCTATCATACTCAACATCGGTGTCACCACCAGCAGCGACATTCAAAGGAATGTGCGTGGGCACCATCTCATCTTGAGGGGTTGTCGTCTAGAGATCTTTCGCCTAATGGCAGCTGAGACGTGACAAACCATACATTTCTTTATTTTTCTGCAAACAAAAACAATAAAAGAAAAAAAAACATTAAATAAAAACCTGCGGGTTGCCACCTCGCGGAGTTTTGTTTAACGTCGATAGCTCGACGGTTATGAGCGTTACTCTTTGATTTCCATTTCCACTTATCAAGCCATCTCACATATCCCTCACCTTTCCTTTTCTTCCTTCTGTGGGGTGGTTTATTCTTTTGAACTTGTGGTGGTGGTTCTGGATCTATGCTAGGTATTAGCTTTTCATGTTTGAACTTAGTTGTTTCATTCATCACCTTAAAGTCTAACCTTACCCTCTTAGCACTAATGACTTCCCTCGTTTCATGGTCCTTAAATTTTCTCTTTTTATGCAGGGGTTCGAACAAGGGTGCATCAGTGTGGATATTTTCCAATATCTCCATATAAGTTTTGGATTGGGAGTCGGCAAACATATGTGGGATAGGAATTGGTGGGGTATATGGAGGAAGATCTACAATAGGTTCTTCGTTCTCAACTTCTATGATAACCTCCCTTTCGGGTGGTGTCGGTGAATTGTGCTCAACCTCTACTCTTTTCCCACCAGAACTATCCTCAACCTTATTATAACTCTCCTCAACTTCATCTTCAATCTCCTTAGGATTTTCGAATTGTTCTTCACTACTGGTTGTTATAACATACGCATTCTCCTCAGGGGAAGGACCTATAAGTGTCATCGCAAGTAGTAAAATTTGGGTCTCCAATGCATCAGTGTGAGTCGTGAGGGACTCGATTGTAGTGTTCATCTGCCTAAGGGTTTCATAAGTTTCGAGATGTTGTCTTCTAAGCTCTTCATTATGGATAGTTTGTGCGTCCACAAAACGATCCATCATAGACTTTAGCCTAAAGTTAGCTAAGGTTTCAAGGAAATCTTCCATTAATGTTTCGAGGTTGGGATTAATAGATTCTTCTGGTGCCTCGAAATATTGGGAATGATGATCGTACAGGAAGTTTGGTTGTGGTTCCTCGAGATACTGGGAGTGAGTCAGTGTCGCATTGAAATCTTGCATTAATGCTTCAAGGTTGGAATTATGGGATTCTTGCGACTCCTGAAAATGTTGGGGTTGGTAATCATAGGAAAAATTTGGGTGCAGCTCCTCAAAATTTTGGGGTTGGTAGGTGCAGAGGTAATTTGGGTGAGAATGGTTGAACGAAGGGTTGAAATTCTCCATATGTATTTCGAGGTTGGGATTATGGTATCCTTGAGATTCCTCGAAATACTGGGAATGGGGATTGCAGAAAAAAAATTTGGGTGGAACATAGTTAAATAAATAAGAAAGAAAATGCCTTAGTCTATACGATGCAACAATGGAATAATAATATTGACTGTTGGTCCCCGGCAACGGCGCCAAAAACTTGATCGCGGTAAACTATACGTCTAACGGTTTCTAACTGCAAGTGCACAGCCTATCGCGTAGTAATAAAGATACCGAACCCACAGAGACCAATGTCAACCTACCGTTATCTATCGTTGCGTTGTAAAGCTAAGGCTAATGATATTTATATGGTTTAAGGGAAACTAAAACTAAAACTAAAATAAATCTAAGAAAGAAATAAGAATAAAACGAGGCCGAGATATGAATTTCGCGCTCCTAAGGGACTTTATAGAATTCGGTACTAATTACGACTATAGCTAGTTCTGTAGAATATATCAGCTTAAAGACTCCGCCTCACGCTCTCGCGGTCTTAACTAAAGCCACACTTCCTAATCCCAAGATTTTGCTCTCGCTCGCCGGGTAACTAAGAAACGTGTTTTGAAAGCTAATAATATCCTAAACGTCTCTAAAGCGCTCTCGCTGTATTTAGATAAGTTGCCTAATTTCTACTATCCGGTTCGATCCCCACGCTCTCGCTGTGCCGGTTCTAACCTTAATTAGTTTCTCACTCTCGTGACAAAACCGTGTTAAATAACATCTCACTCTCGTGACAATGCTAATTAAATTACGCTTAGAAATTAAAACCAAAACAGACATACAATCATAATTTTGCACCTAATAATTTCTACGGAGTTCCGTCGGTAACGACGGTCCTCATACGCCGGACTCTAAATAATTTAGCTACTCATTTTTATTAAACCAACAGACAGATACAAAACGAAATAAATAAATATTAAAGCATGCATTATATAATAATAATAGAAAATTAACATAAATAAATAATTAAACTTAATATAAATGCAAAAATAAAAACCTAGATAATTAAATTCTTAAACTCCTTCTTCCACAGATTGGCAAGCTCGGAGTTTCGGAATCGGAATCTAAATAAAATACGAATTCTGAAGCTAGAAAGAAATTAATTGAAATAACAATTTCCTAATGTTGGAAATTGTTATTTAATTGGGTTGGAAATAGAAACAGGAAAATAAATAAAAACAAGGCTGGAAAAATAATTGGGTTGAAAGAAAATTGGCAGAGCTTCCATATAAAAATGCAGAATAAAACTCTCCCCTTTTCCATTTGAAACTGGGGTATTTATAGAACTAGATTTTGGGCTTGGGTAGTTGGATTTGAGTTGGAGCATGGGCTTAGTTGCTTCCGAGAATCCAGGAGAAGTGGTATATGGGTGTTGCTGCAGTTGAGGGAAAGTAGGAGTCTCTAAGACTCGTTGCACGTTCTCAATTAAATTCAAACAAATTTAATAACTTTTCTTTGTCACGTTCGTGACATGGTGTGACGGTCAGATTCCTTCAATTAAGCGCGTCACGGTCGTGACGCCCACGTAACGGTCGTTATGCTCCAAAAAGCACGTCACGGTCGTGAGACCATTGTGACGGTCGTGACACATCAAAAAGGCGTGTCACGGTCGTGAGAGGGGTGTCACGACCGTGACACCCACAATTTCCAGATTCAGGTTGCAGATCTCAGTCTTAGCTTTCCGGCGCTTCGAACGGGGCGTCATTTCGATTTACGGTTCAAAAGTTATGGCCATTTTCGTTAGACTACTTTTTGTATGCGAATTGTTCCATTTCTCGCCTGATTTGCTTCCTTTCTTCGCATACGACTCTTAAATGGTTGAATACCTGAAACAAACAAAATAAACAAAATACCAACATAATATGGTGCAAATGAATATCAAAACGAGTACAAAATATGCATTAATAAAGTCAAATAAACGATGTATTTTCACGTCATCACTGATGCACGAGATGCACGAAGGATCTTTTGGTACCCATGCTGGAGGGCATGCTATGGCTAAAAAGTTGCTAAGATCAGGCTATTATTGGATCACAATGGATGCAGACTGTTGTGCCTATGCTAGAAAGTGTCATAAATGTCATATTTATGCAGATAAGGTGCATGTGCCTCCAAATCTTCTGAATGTGATGTCTTTACCATTGCCCTTTGCCATGTGGGGCATTGATATGATTGGCAAGATTGAACTGACTGCTTCAAATGGCCACAGATTCATCCTAGTAGCCATTGATTATTATACCAAGTGGCTTGAAGCAGCTTCGTATGCCAATGTCACCAGGAAAGTGGTAGCCCGATTTCTAAAGAGAGACATCATTTGTTGATATGGAGTACCCGAGCGAATCATTACTGATTATGGTTCCAACTTAAACAACAAAATGATGGCAGAGCTATGTCGGGACTTCAAAATCCAACACCTCAATTCTTCTCCTTACAGGCCAAAGATGAATGGCGTTGTCGAGGCAGCTAACAAGAATATCAAGAAGATTGTGCAGAAGATGGTGGTCACCTACAAAGACTGGCATGAGATGCTACCATTTGCCTTGAATGGGTACCGTACATCAATCAGAACATCCACAGGGGCAACACCGTATCAGCTGGTGTATGGTATGGAGGCAGTCCTACCTGTTGAAGTTGAATTACCCTCCTTGCGGGTACTAATGGATGTTAAACTGAATGAAGCAGAATGGGTCCGATCCCGGTACGAGCAACTGAATCTGATCGAAGAGAAGAGGTTAGCTGCAATCTGTCATAGGCAGTTATATCAAAAAAGAATGAAGAAAGCCTTCGATCAGAAAGTCAGGCTTCGGGAATACCAAGCAGGAGATCTTGTGCTGAAAAGACTCCTCCCTCCTCATACAGACCACAGAGGCAAGTGGACCCCGAATTACGATGGTCCATTCATAGTAAAGAAAGTATTCTCTGGTGGAGCACTGATGCTCAGTACTATGGATGGTGAAGACTTCCTGTCCCCTGTGAATTCAGATGCAGTTAAAAAATACTTCGCATAAATGACCCGCTGGACATAAAAACAGAATGTAAGTCCAGGCAAAAAAAGGGCATCCCGGCGAGTCAAAAACTGAATAAAAAGACTCGGGAAAAAATAAGGGAAAATAACCAAAAAAAATGTACACCTGCTGAGTTGAAAAGCCACATTGGACGGCTCAGGCAAAAATGGGTATCCCGGTGGATTGAAAACCATAAAGGGCGATCCACGCAAAATAAGGGAATAAGCGAACAACTGCATTCTGGATTCGTCTGTATCACTTACAACGTGGCAAGTTTCAAAAGGTTAGAGCATCGGTCAAAATCAGCCTTCTTCAGATAGCGGGATGAGAAGAACGTCAATGTCATACGAGTCATGGAAAAAGGGAATGTCACTGAAGCGTCATCAACATTGCCAGCATCTTTTTGTTTCTCAATTTGTAACAATCTCCTCATTTCAGGGGATCTATTTCTTTAATTGTATTTGCCAATTCAGGGCACACAAAATTAATAAAATCAGATCTTCAGTCACATTTTGTCTCGTACACTTTTTGCAAAAATGTTCGATGTCCTTAATATAATAGTTGCACAAATACAGGTGCGTTTTTTTTCTAAAATTACAAGCTTGCAGGAAATATATTTTCTCCCGGTAGTGTCTGAACTCCTATGATGGGATCCAGTAAGGGATACCTCGAGATATTTGTATGTTCCTTTGTCATAACAGGATTGCAGATATTCAAAGCGCAACAGGGGGCATGAAAACTTCTCCCCAGCGAAGTTGCCAAAGCATTCTTCCTCAGCACATCTTCTTCAAAACAGCATCAGAAAATGCTCATTCCCCAACTGAGTTGTCAAGTCTCCTCATCCTCAGAAGGATCCTCATAGGGATCTCTGGGAAGATCGTTCAGTGATTATTCCTCCCCAGC
Organism: Lathyrus aphaca; assembly: GCA_963966055.1. Taxonomy (NCBI): domain Eukaryota; kingdom Viridiplantae; phylum Streptophyta; class Magnoliopsida; order Fabales; family Fabaceae; genus Lathyrus; species Lathyrus aphaca. Next base: position 237,563,191 of record OZ014523.1, read on the forward strand.
CAAGTGCTAGACAGGGAACCATCTCCCCGTAGAGTCTCAACCTTTATCCAGAAGAGCAATGTTTGAAAATCTCACAACAAAGTGATGGAAGCTTCCACAGACCCCAACTGGGCTTCTCATTACCAAGATAGGTCTGTCAGTGACATATATCAAATCTACCAATGATCTCATGCCCAGCTAGGATACTCTTTCAAAGCAGATTAGTCAGAAATCTTCACAGCAACGGGATCTGAATCCTGGATCGGTATCTTTTGCATAATCATAGCATTCGCATCATATTTTCCCCCAAAGCGTAGCATTACATTTAATACGGAGCATTACGGCAAAAATCAAACATATTGCATAATCACAAGCCATGTTTTGAATCAGGCACCTGTGAATATTGACACACCATCAACATTATACAAAATACCTCTCAAATTCCCCAGCAGATTGCCAAGGCATCTTCTTTGCAAATACATGCTCCTGTTGACACCTGTCTGTGTCATCATTCCCCAGTAAAGTCGCCAGAACATCCTCCACAAACAGATGCTTACGCATAACGGATACTTCTCGACACTCGTCTGTGTCATATCCCCAGTAGAAATCCAAAGCGTCCCCTTTGCACTCACAAAATACCTATTTACACACTCTCCTGACACCCGTCCGTGTCACCTATCCCCAACACAGTTTCCTAAACACTTGTTTATAGTACACTTCTTTCGACACCCGTCCGTGTCGCACTCTCCTCAACAAGATGAACACTCGTTTGTGTCTCGCTCATGCTTGTTTTACTCATACAGATACTCGTCTGTATCTTGTATACACACTTAATTCCCCTCAGGGTCGACACTCGTCCGTGTTTTTTGTTAATCGGTTGGTACTCGTCCGTACCATCATCTCTGAACATGCGTCAGCGTTTGTAACACGGTGGGAGAACTGACTTTAGTTATGTTGCGGATAGCAAGAGTCGCCACCGACTTTTATTTTATCCAAAGGAAAGGCATAAAAGAACAGGAAAGACCTTTTAAAAGATTTTTGGGTCCGGGGGGTAGGTTATGTAAAGGGAAGGTGTTAGCACCCTTTGCATCCATGGTTATCCATGGGCTCTTAGTTACTTAGCTCACTTTGAATTGTTTTTGAAAATGTGAAGTGTGTGGATAAAAATATTCATAAGAGTTTGATAATGATCCATGTACGGATGCGTAAAAAACTTGTGTTTGAAAATTGTTTGAAATTGTGAAGTATTTGAAATTTGTTTTGAAATAGTGAGCAAGTAACTATGAGGAACCTACCCTAAAGTTTAAGTCTTTCTGTTCTTTATCCTTTAAATGGTAAGACTATCCCTATTATTAAGGAATAGGTAGTCATTTCCTTGGATGTGAGGGACAAGTGAGGGACATCTGTTTAATGAAGGCAACTGTAGGGTGTATTAAGCATTTTGAAGGGACTGTCATCATTATTCGAAAGGACAAGATCATTATGAAAGGCAACCATTTAAGGGACTTGATCTTTAATTCTGAAGGGACTAGATGACTTTTCTTTTAAGGGACTTTTGCTTTATACACCCCACTTGACCTTTTAATTAGGCAACATTGAGAGGCAACCCTAGAAAGTGAGATGGCGATCAAAGATCGACTTACGTGTGTGAGTGTTTAATTTTAAATATTTATCTTGTAATTTAAATGATCTAAATTTAATTTTAAATACAAATAGTTTTCACTCCCTATTTACTAACCATAACATAAAATTAAATAATTTAAACATCATAAAAAAAATTACATCCAGGAGCAATTACAACAATGATAAACAATTTAAATAAATAAAGCAAAAGATATAATAATAGTAAAAATTGGGTTAGTGAAATAATAATAATAATCATAATTTAAAATAAAGGGGGTTAGTAAAAAAAATAATAATAATAACAATTTTAAATGGGGTTAGCAATAAACATGATTAGTAATAATAATAATAAGCAAAGTATAATAATTAAAGATTAAATTTCAATATAAACAATTATTTAAAATTAAAGAAAAAATATGAACAATTAAGTAATTATTAAAATTTTGAATTACATACAAATTGTAAAAATTAAATTCATCTTAAACATATTATGAAAATAAAATTATAATTATGAAATTATTTTAACAACTTTAATTATTCCTAAGCATACATTAATAATTATTTAAATGCAAAAAATAAAAATATAAACAATTTAGATCATATTTACATACTATAAAAAAATAAATTAAGAATTTTAAATTTTTAACAAATAATACTATTAAACAAGAATAGAAAAAAGAAATTAGGGTTTTTAATTGTTTTAGAAAAAATAAATTAAAGTTTGTAAAATATTAGGGTTTTGAAAATATATTTTTAGGTTTTAATAGATTAAATTTTATGTACTTAGAAAATAAATTAGGATTAATTATTAATTATACAAAATTGAATTATTTTTCTAATGATATTTAATAATAATAAAAAAAAATGAGTTTAGATTATAATAGAGAAAATAATAATATACATTATATATACTTTTTTAGAATTTATTTAATTATATTATAAACATATTATTTAAAACATAATAATAAACAAGAAAAAATGGAAGAAAAAAAAAAAGAACTTACTTGGCTGGGGTTTGAACCCAGGACATCCTGACCTCATGAACCTATGCCAGCAACCACAACCACTGGGCCACGCATGCGTTGGTGTAAGAAGAGTGAATCCAGTTGCTTTTGTTCTATATCCTGAAAAATCAAAAAAAAATAACAAGAAAACAAAAGGCCTGGGGGATTCGAACCCAGGACCTTCATAGCAAACACACCAAACGTTACCATTCCAGCTAGATGAGCGAACCTGTTACCAATCCCACTACAAATAATAATATATTAAAGCTGTAGTTAAAATGGAAAAATATCAAAAGAATTGGCTGGAGGCAGGATTCGAACCCTTGCCCTTCAACCAAACACACGCTAGCCTTACCACTGGGACAAGCGTTGGCTTGTGAAATAAAACAGACAACAAAACATAAAATATTTAAAATAAAATTCAAATTTCCAGAAACGCGCGCAGGGGTCATCTTCAACCTCTGGATTTTTAAATTTGCTGCGAAAATTGTTGCGAACTTACTTGCGATTTTTCCTGCGTTTACAAAACCTACGAAATTCAAACATTAACAAAACAGTGAAATTTCATGAAATTGATTACACCATTGAATTCCTAATGAGATTTCCAGTCACTCTATGTCTTTAGAATTTGTTTATTTGGGCTAAATAATAGAACCCTAAATGAAGCCGCAAACCCTAACTATGGTGAAACTCCAATCCTGCATCAAAAATCAAATTAATTTGTCCAGAAACATTCACAAGCTCAATACAAACATGAATCCAGCATCACAATCAATTTATATTACATGTATGTATGAAAACGAAAAAAGAATAAATGTCTCAATGTTTGAATTCGGTTCGAGTGATTCATGGTGCTTTTGATGCAAATAAGAGTTGGGATTGCTTCTGGGATGTTCAAGGAATGTTTCTATGTTCTCAAATTACCTTCAAATGCCCTAGAAGCTTGAAACCGAATTTGAATTTGTGAAGGATTTTTTGGTTTGCAAACTTACTCTTGGGGAGGCTGGAATTTCGTGCTTGTCATTAGGTTTGTGCTAAGTACTTATAGGATGATGTATTAGGTCAGAAAAATTGATCATTTGTGTGGAAGATTTGATCTAAAAAGATTCAAAAAGATGGCCTTTAAAAATCAAATTTTTTTGCATAAACACTTGCTATTTTGGTATGATTCTCATTACTCTTGTATCAATCAAGTCTAAATATGATTTAAGACCTTCTAGAAACCAAATCAAATTTAATTTTCATTATTTTATATTTTATTTGAATTTAAAATGATTTTTTAATATAAAAATCATAATAAATAAAAACAAAATGAATAAAATTATGAATAAATCAATTTAATTTCGTGCAAGATGTTTTGAAGTGGATTGGGTCATTATTTGGCAAGCCCATTTGGAAAAAATTGGTTTTAGACCTCCATTTTCTTCATAAACCAACCCAAAGTTTCCCAACTTTGCAAGGGCACACATCCTTCAATTTTAATGCTATGAGGGTGTTCTTGGTCATTTTGGAAAGATTGAAGAGTCCTCTAACCAACCCCACTGGTTTCATGTCCATATCATTTACCAATCTCAAGTTATGCCCTTTTGAACTTGTTGACTTTTTGTTGACTTTCAAAAGGACCTATAATGTCTTAGCTCATAACTTCCAAATGAAGCATTTTTGGGCTTGGCTTGTGAGACACAAAGTTGTAGAGAATTCAATTTCCTTCAAAATGAGCTTTGGATGGAGACTTGGTGATGAAGTATGTGAAAGTTATGGCTGGTCAAAGTTCAATTGACTTTTACTGAGGAAACCCTAATTTAGAAACTCCTGATTCTTGATGATCTGAAATCTCCTTGATGAATCATGATCAACCCTTGATCAAATGATGAATTTTACTTCATATACTTGATGTTGGCAAAAAATAATGAAGTTTGACTTTGGTTTGACCACAGTTGACCTCAGTTTGACTTTTTAACTACTTTGACTGATTTTGACTTATCTGATTATCTGACTGAGCAAACTTTTGAGAAAAGTCTTGAAACTTGTCATGGGGGTTATTACACACATATAAGATGTTATGAAGCTCTTTTGAAGTCTTGGAAGTTCATTTAGCCTGATTAAAGTCAAAACCCTAGTTTTGGATACACTGCTTAGGAGGTGCATTGTCTGAGGGAAATGTCAAATCTTTTGACTAATTGTGAACTTTGTGAACCTTGTGAACCATCATAAAATGTCTTGTGATACTCATGGGAGGTCTTGTGAACCTTGTGAACCTTGTGAACCTCATAAAGTGACTTTTAGACTTCATGAACCTCATGAAAGGTCTTGAAAGCATTGTGAATCTTTGTGAACCTTGTGAACCTCATAAAGTGACTTGTAGACTTTATGAACCTCATGAAAGGTCTTGAAAGAATTGTGAATCTTGTGAACCTTGTGAACCTCCTTAGCACACAAAGCCTTGTATTGTGAGGGAAAATTTTGGGGTGCAACAGCTGCCCCTGTTCAATTTTCTGAAACCTGAGGGGTTAGATTGGTATGTTTGCCAGTCGTGACCTGGAAGGTTGAAGGGGATTGAACACAAAAGCCCAAAAATTTGCACTCACCAGTGCATAGAGTGATACAGATGGCTAGTTGAATATGCTTGAGTGGGCTTAAAGATGCCACTTGGAGAAAATTTCTTCAGATACATTTCTTGGAAGATAAAGCAGTCCAAAATATGGAGGTATAATGATAGCTGTCAGGAGGATGAAGCAGTCCTGAGGTAATAATATGTTTTCAGGAGGATAAAGCAATCTTGAGGTATAAGAAGCTGTCAGGAGGATAAAGCATTCCTGAGGTAATAATAAACTTTCAGGAGGATGAAGCAATCCTGAGATATTGATAATATGCTTTCAGGAGGATGAAGCAATCCTGAGGTGATGATGATAGCTATCAGGAGGATGAAGCAGTCCTGAGGTAATAATATGATTTCAGGAGGATAAGGCAATCCTGAAATATAAGAAGCTGTCAGGAGGATAAAGCAATCCTGAGGTACAAGAAGCTGTCAGGAGGATAAAGCAATCCTGAGGTAATAATCTTTCAGGAGGATGAAGCAATCCTGAGGTAATGATGAGCTATCAGGAGGATGAAGCAATCCTGAGGTAATAATATGCTTTCAGGAGGATAAAGCAGTCCTGAGGTGATGATGATAGCTATCAGGAGGATAAAGCAGTCCTGAGACAATAATAGGTTTTCAGGAGGATAAAGCAATCCTGGAATAATAGTAGGCTTTCAGGAGGATAAAGCAATCCTGAGATACAAGAAGCTGTCAGGAGGATAAAGCAATCCTGATGTAATAGTATGCTTTCAGGAGGATAAAGCAGTCCTGATGTGATAATAAGCTTTCAGGAGGATAAAGCAGTCCTGATGTAGTGATGCTTTCAGGAGGATGAAGCAATCCTAATGTACTAGAAGTTTTCAGGAGGATAAAGCAATCCTGATGGATGATATGCTTTCAGGAGGATGAAGCAATCCTGAGGGACAAGAAGCTTTCAGGAGGATAAAGCAATCCTGAGGGATGATAACTTTCAGGAGGATAAAGCAGTCCTGATAATCACAAGTCTGTTTGCTGGAGAATTAACCTGAAAACAAGGTAGCATTCTGTATAACAATATTAGCTTATGCATTATGTATGCATGTATAATATGATGCACCTAAGTAATGTATTATGTATCTATGGATATGTATGTTATGGTATGATGTAAATGATGTATGTATGATATGATACTGCCGGAAGCGTCTGGATATCTTCGTATAACAACTGCTGGCCAGGGAAAATAAATCCCGATTCGTTGTTGAAGAATGTGAGGAACTCGTTCCCGTCTTGTTTGATAATATATTATACATAACCTTCCGTCTGCTGGGAATAACAAGGTATAGATAACCTCCTGTATGCTGGGGATAACAAGGTATAGATAACCTCCTGTATGCTGGGGATAGTAAGGTATACATGACCTTCGTCTTCGTTTGATAGTAGGGTAGATATAACACTCCGTCTTCGTTCGTCGTACCCTTATTGGAAAGTAAATTCCCGAATATCCGTATGAGGATAAAAGAGATGGATATAAATTCCAGGGGAGATGTGACTTTATGAAGATGGATTTGTCCTACTGAGGGTTTGTAGCTGTTTTGTAGAGATGAACCGGCGAAGCTTCGTTGAAATCCTTCCCTCGTTCGTCTTTAGTAAATACTATTACTGCATTTTCATGCATTTCTGGTAAACATCAATCATATTAAGCATACATGCATTTTTGGTAAACATCAATCATATTCAAAAGCATACATACATTCAAACACAACCAATGGACGTTTCGCTTATGTAAATAGGGTAAAAGTAAATCTGGATTCAAAAGATGGAATTTATTTATATCAAAAAGTAACCCATACATGGGTAAGTTTGTACAAGGAGACATAAACCCTAGTAAGAGGATTTTGTCATAAAATTTTGTAAAACAAAGAGAATCAGCTATGTGGGAAATAATCCTATTGAGTTTTAATTCTACTATTGCCATTATCTTCAAGTATCTCATCTTCTGCTGTTGAGACGGAAACAATTGGATTGAGCTTTATCTGTTCAAGCTTGAGTAAGTAACACAACTGGTTGGAGTTTCATGGGTGATCCAAACGAGACATAGTCATACGCTTTAATCCCTAACTTTTGCCTGGATTGCCCTTTCAGGTTTTCAATCCACCGGGATACCCTTTTTTGCCCAAGCCGCCTTTTCAGGTTTTCGACTTGCCGGGTGTACATCTTTTTATATATATCCCTAATTTTTGCCCAAACCTTTTTGGTTTGCCGGGATGCCCTTATTTTTGCCTAGGTCTGTCAACCTAGCGGGTCTCTTTTCATGCGTAGTATTTTTTAACTATGTCTGCGTTTACAGGCTGTGGAAAGTCTTCACCATCCATAGTAGTAAGTATCATGGCACCTCCTGAGAACACTGTCTTGACTACAAATGGTCCTTCATATGTTGGAGTCCACTTGCCCCTAGGATCACCCTGTGGTAATATGATACGCTTGATTACCAAGTCACCAGCCTGATATACCTTTGGCTTAACCTTATTAAAAGCTTTGATCATTCGTTTCTGATACATCTGGCCGTGACAAACTGCTGCTAGCCTCTTCTCATCAATCAAATTTATCTGGTCAAGTCGAGTCTGAATCCACTCATCTTCATCCAAGCCTGCATCCTTCATAATTCTTAAGGAGGGGATCTGAACTTCAATGGGCAGAACTGCTTCCATACCATAGACCAAGGAGAATGGGGTTGCTCCTGTTGAAGTACGTATTGTAGTACGATAACCATGAAGAGCAAATGGTAACATCTCATGCCAATCCTTATAAGTAACAGTCATCTTCTGTACAATCTTCTTAATGTTCTTATTAGCAGCTTCAACTGCCCCATTCATCTTTGGACGATACGGAGAAGAGTTGTGATGCTTAATCTTGAACTGCGTGCAGAGATCAGTAATCATAGTGTTATTCAGATTAGAGCCATTGTCAGTAATAATCCTTTCTGGGACGCCATACCTACATATGAGATTATTCTTAATGAATCGAGCCACAACATTCTTGGTAACAGATGCAAATGAAGCTTCCTCTACCCACTTCGTGAAGTAATCAATAGCAACCAGGATGAAACGATGCCCATTAGAAGCAGTAGGCTTGATCTTACCAATCATATCAATGCCCCACATGGCAAAAGGCCAAGGAGCAGTCAACACATTCAATGGTGATGGAGGTATATGTACTTTATCAGCATAAATTTGACATTTGTGACATGTTCTGGAGTGTTGATAGCAATCAGTTTCCATGGTAGACCAATAGTAACCTGCTCTCAAAATTTTCTTTGCCATAGTATGTCCACTAGAATGAGTACCAAAGATTCCATCATGCATATCTTCCATAATCTCAATTGCTTCCTTCTTATCCACACAACGAAGCAAAGTTGAATCATGATTGCGCTTGTACAAAATCCCATTACTCAGAAAGAACTTAGCGGAGAACCTTCTCAGAAACTTCTTATCTTTGACAGATGCCCCTTCAGGGAACTCCTGAGCTTCAAGATATCTTTTCACTTCATAGAACCAAGGCTTCTCCTCTGCCCCCTCAGTGTCAATCATATTGCAGTATGCAGGCTTTTCAAATCTATCAATAGTAATCTTGGGAGCTTCATCATCCCAGCTGATCTCAAACATAGATGCCATGGTGGCTAATGCATCTGCCAATTGATTCTCTCTTCGTGGAATATGTCCAAAAGTAATCTCTTTAAAATGTGGGATCAAAGACAACACATGCTCTCTGTAAGGAATGAGATTATCATGCTTGGTATCCCAATCTCCTTTAATCTGACTTACTACCAGGGCTGAATCTCCATACACATCAAGGAATTGAATCTTCATATCAATAGCAGCTTTAATACCCAGGATACATGCCTCATACTCAGCCATGTTATTGGTACAATAGAAACAAAGTCTGGAAGTAATCGGGGTATGACAACCTTCAGGGGAACTAATCACAACACCAACACCATTACCAAGTGCATTAGAGGCACCATCAAAAACCATAGTCCATCGGGATCCTTGTTCAGGTCCGTCATATTGTCCAGGTTCTTTGGTAATAATCATAATATCTTCATCAGGGAACTCAAAACTCATTGACTGGTAATCATCTACTGCTTGGTGAGCCAAATGATCAGCAACAACACTTCCTTTGATGGCCTTCTGAGTAGTATACTGTATGTCATATTCTGTCAAGATCATTTGCCATCTTGCTATTCTTCCGGAGAGAGCAGGTTTCTCAAATATGTATTTGATTGGATCCATCTTCAAAATCAATAAGGTAGTGTGAGTCAACATATACTGTCTTAGTCGGCGAGCAGCCCATGCTAAAGCGCAGCAAGTTTTCTCGAGCAGTGAGTATCTTGTTTCACAGTCGGTAAACTTTTTTCTAAGGTAGTATATTGCCTGCTCTTTTCGACCAGACTCGTCATGTTGCCCCAACACACATCCCATTGAGTTATCTAACACTGTTAAGTACATAATCAAAGGTCTTCCATCAACTGGTGGCATCAAAATTGGTGGTTCTAGCAGATATCTCTTGATTTCATCAAAGGCAGTCTGGCACTCATCATTCCATTCCATCACCTGATCTTTCTTCAACAACTTGAAGATCGGCTCACAGATGGCAGTTAATTGGGAAATGAATCTTGCAATGTAGTTCAATCGTCCCAAGAAACCTCTAACCTCCTTCTCAGTACGGGGAGCTGGCATTTCTCGTATAGCTTTTACTTTTGCAGGATCCACTTCAATACCTTTTCCACTGACTATGAAACCCAGGAGTTTACCCGATCTAACTCCAAAAGTACACTTGTTTGGATTTAATCTCAACTTGTATTTCTTCAACCTTTCAAACAGTTTATGCAAATGATCAAGATGTTGCTCTTCATTCTGAGACCTGGCTATCATATCATCCACATATACCTCTATCTCATGATGAATCATATCATGAAACAAAGCCACCATAGCACGCTGATATGTTGCCCCTGCATTCTTCAAACCAAATGGCATCACCTTATAGCAAAAGGTGCCCCACTGTGTAACAAATGTTGTCTTCTCCATGTCTTCAGGAGCCATCTTGATTTGATTGTAACCAGAGAAACCATCCATAAAAGAGAATACCTTATGCTGAGCAGTGTTGTCTACCAGAACATCAATATGAGGAAGCGGAAAGTCATCTTTGGGGCTAGCCTTGTTCAAGTCTATGTAGTCTACACACATACGTACCTTACCATCTTTCTTAGGAACTGGTACCACATTTGCAACCCACTGAGGATAAGAAGTCACTGCTAAGAACCCTGCATTGAACTGTTTCATTACCTCTGCTTTGATCTTTTCTGACATCTCAGGACGCATACGACGAACCTTCTGCTTCTTTGGACGACAATCTTCTTTTACTGGTAAACGGTGAACCACAATGTTTGTATCCAACCCTGGCATATCTTCATAAGACCAAGCAAAGATCTCTACATAGTCACGTAACATCTGAATCAACCTGCTCTTGACACTATCTTCTAAATCAGCCCCTATCTTGACCTCTTTCCTGTTTTCTTCAGTTCCCAAATTCACAACTTCGACTGGCTCTTCATGTGGCTGTATGGCTTTCTCTTCTTGTTGTAACAACCTAGCAAGCTCTACAGGTACTTCACAATCGTCCTCATTTCCGTCTTCAGTTTGATAGATCGGATTCTCGAAATTATAATTGGCAATAGTAGAACTGTTATCAACAGGATCCAGAGTGGATGAAGATCTGCATTTTAGTGATGTGGGTGTGTGTAAGAACACATAGTTGATAAAGCAACAGTAAAAGAAAAGAAAGACAAGGAACACAATATTTACGAAAACGAAACGTCCACTGATTTTTATTGAATGGAGTATGCAAATGAAATGACATCCCGTAACAAGCACAGCATTGTGCCCCGGGTAAGGCACATGGCTTAAGAGTTCAATTGTTCAAGAAATTACAAACTTAAAAAAAAAAGCGACAACACAGTAATAGTATTTACTCCTGACTAAAGGAGATAGGGATAACATCTTCAGCTTTCCAATTATTGAGTCCAGCACCCACAGTAGGAAAAATCCAAGCATCCAGATTGTAGTCTTCATCATAGTCTCCCACAGCATTGATCTGATCTTTCATAACCCCTTGATTGGTGATACGAACAGCACGAGCACGACGAACAGCCTTCTGGAACGCTGCAGTGAAACCCAAACCAAACTTGTCAGACTTGTATGGAATATCAGGAAGCTGACCCCAAATAGTACAACCACCTTCATCCACCATAGCTCTAGCATCATTGAGGGAGGCCATTTCCATTGTTGGAGGTACTCTGGTGACCACAGGAACTTTCTTCGCAACAGGAGGAGCTACATAATCATTAACAATCCAGGGAACTACTTCAAATGTCTGACACGGAGTTTCAATGTATTCACCTTCCATTTCCAGATACTTGAAAGTGTTTACATGGCTGACAAAGTATTCTTCTTCTCCATAGACAGTAACAACCTTTCCCTCCACCGGATATCTCAACTTTTGGTGTAATGTAGAGGTTACAGCACCTGCCCCATGGATCCAGGGACGACCAAGCAGACAAGAGTACGAAGGACGAATATCCATCACAAAAAATGTAGCATTAAAAACCTGAGACCCAACTTTGATTGGGAGATCAATTTCCCCATGCACTACTCTTCTAGAACCATCAAAAGCCTTCACCACAATACTACTGGGCTTCAGCACAGCATCTTCAGGACTCAACTTATTTAGGACTTCCTTGGGCAACACATTCAAAGAGGAACCATTGTCTATCAATACATGTGACAGGGTAGTGCCCCTGCATTCAATTGAGATATGCAAGGCCCTGTTATGATCCCTCTTGGCAGGGGTCAAATCAGCATCAGAAAACCCTAACCCATTATCATAGGTCAGATGGGCAACACAATTCTCAAATTGGTCGACAGAAATTGCATTGGGTACATGAGCAGTCTTCAGAAACTTGATCAAGGCTTTGGCATGAGCCTCAGAACATAACAACAAGGACAACATAGAAATCTTTGAGGGAGTATGCCCCAACTGATCAACAATGTCATAATCACTCTTGCGAATGATTTTCAGTACTTCTTCCATCTGCTTAGAGAGATCATCAGCAGTTGGCACATCAGTAGATACAGGTTCAATAACAGGACCTTTGCCCCGAGCATCAGTGGTGGAAGTAACAGCAGGAGTAGCTGCATTCTTGGAAGTAACTGGAGGTGAGAAGACTCTTCCACTACGTGTGATTTTACTAGATCCAGCAATATTGTCAACATCAACAGGCACATCAACTAAAGGTTCCTGCTTAACACCATGGATATAAACATCAGACCCATAGTGCCAAGGCACAGCTTTATCAGACGTATACGGAATAGGACCAGGAGTAGTAATGACCATAGGAGCCACTCTGGCTTCAGCAACAACTTTCACAGGACCTTCAGCAGTAATCCTGATTGGACCCTGATGGGTGATTTTAATAGGTCCCTTTGAAGTGATTCTCACCGGCACTTTGTCAACCATATCAACCTCTTCAGTCTTCTTACCTTGCGTAATATGATCTACCATACTTTCCACGGAAGGTGGTCTCTTTTCAAACACTATGGTGTAATTATTCATGAGACGCTGAATTCCGTCCTTCAACCTCCAACACTTATCTGGATTATACTCACAATAAACACAATCTTCACGACAACCCGGAAAGAACCCAGCTTGTACCAACTTTTTTCTGATGACAGACAATGGTGTGGTCAACTCCGCAACTGAATGGATATGTAAATCTTCATCAATGGCATTGACCGTCTTCTCGTGATTTGGCATTGGAGCAGTAATCACATTTGGAGTACCCGGAGGGTCAAACTCAATTTCTCCAGCTTCAATCATGTCTTGAATTTTGTTCTTCAAGACCCAACAGTTATTAGTATCATGTCCTTGATAGTTTGAATGATATGCACATCGTGCATTGGGATTATACCTGGGAGAGGTAACATTAGGATTCTGAGGAGCCTCTTTCAAAGTAATAAGTTCAGCCTTCAACAAGTGTTGCAATGCCTGAGCCATTGACATGTTGATCTTGGTGAACTGCCTTCTAGCCCTCTGTTGGTTGCCCTGTGGCTGCTCTGTTGTTGCAGGAGTTGGATTTGAAATATGAACTGCACTAACAGACTGATTCCTTCTGTTACGATCAGGCTGACCATAAACAACATTGGATTCTTTCTTCCCAGTGGGAGGCTTCTTTGCAGCACCTGATGAAGAAGTACCCACTTGGATCTTACCATTCTTTATACCATTTTCAACGCGCTCTCCTGTCATTATCAACTCAGTGAAGCCAGATGATGAGCTTCCAATGAGATGACTGTAAAAAGGACCATTCAGCGTACACATGAACATATCAACCAATTCTCTGTCAGTTAAAGGGGGTTGAACTCTTCCAGCTAAATCTCTCCATTTCTGAGCATACTCCTTAAAACTTTCTTTGACACCCATAGACATGCTCTGAAGCTGCATGCGAGTGGGGGCTAAGTCAGCATTGTATTGATACTGCTTATAGAAAGCTTCAGCAAGATCATTCCAGTCCCTGATGTTGACACTCTCCAACTGATAATACCACTCCAGCTGAGCTCCAGATAAGCTCTCTTGAAAAAAATGGATCCACAATTTCTTATCAGCAGTGTGAGGTTGAATTCTTCTGACATAAGACCTTAGATGCAGCTTGGGACAAGAGACCCCATCATAAACAACAAAGGTAGGAACCTTGAAACCAATGGGTATGACTACCCCAGATATCAAGCTCAAATCCTCAAAATCCAGCCCAGATGACTTCTGCAACTCCATGGCATCCATCCTATCCACCAGCATCTTGAATTTGTCTTCATTAGGCTCGTGGTAGTAATTAGCCTCAGAATCAGAGTCCCCCATAGTGTTGTGGAGACTGCCTCCCTCTTTTTCAGATTCGTCAGATTCATAGTCTTCAACTGGTTCTTTGGTCTTGGCAAGACCTTTGAACCTTCTTCCCATGTTGATCAGGCCACCTGACCTTCTAGTCTTCTTAGTCTTCTTGGCCAGCAGTGCCTTCAATTCATCCTGCCCCTTGGACAGGTTCAAGATCAGCTCTTGGAACTGTGCATTTTGTGCCTGGAGATCCTTAACTGATTGTTCAAGAGCCATTGCTGAAATAAACAGCGAGAATGTGAGAAACCTGTGCACAATATAAACCTGTGATGTAATGAAATGATATGTGAATGCATATGCAATGTTTCCAAGGACCACGGGATTTAAATTTGCTTAAACAAACACGAAAGTAAACTTTTATTAGTAATAAATTTGTTTTTCCTCTTAGGCTTACAAAACATGAAATGAAATAAGTACAAAAGATGGGGTTTTAAGTCTCCCATGGACGTTTCCTCTTTGTGTTGAGGTATGAGTTGAGATTCCGTTCCTCATGAAGCTGCTTTGTTAGTTCTAGGACTCTTTCTTGGCTTGCTTTGTAATGAGCCTCGAAAGTATCCCTTTGCTCCTTCAGTTGGACCCAGGATCTCTGCAAGTCTTCCATATCAGTAGGCATGTCTGGGTGAAGGATGGTATAAGCAGTGTCCCCTTCAGCAACAGGTTCCATGGTAACTGGCAGGATAGCAGGATATGGCATCATGAGAGTCTGAGCACGAGATCGCACCCATCTGAGATAAGCTTCCATAGGAATAGTGTACTTAGGCTCCAGTGTCTTACTGTCAACCCTGTTTACTTTTCCCCAAGCTCGTATGAATCTCTGACGGTAACCTTGAAGATCGTTGTCGTAGTCAAACACAATGCCCTGAATTAACATGTCATGAGGACCATCACTCCGAGCGTAACCAAACTGTCGTAAAGCTAGAGAGGGTTTGTAGGTGATGCCTCCTCTTATGCCTAGAAGTGGCACATTAGGAAACTCCCCACAACGGTCAATGATAGTGACATTCTCCATAGAGCTGGAGCACCAATGGATATCTGAGTGAGAGAGTGACATGATCCTCTTGGACCACCTGAACCCTTGCTCATTCTTCATCACTGAGCGAGGAAGGTGAGAAATAAACCACCTAGAAAGCAAAGGTATGCAGCACATCAAAGTTCCTCTTGCCCTTGTAGTACAGGTATGAAGAGAATGTAGGATGTCTCCAAGCAATGTAGGCACTGGATTGTGACTCAGGAATATATTGATGGCATGAACGTCTATGAACTGATCTGGATTGGGGAACAATACTAAGCCATAAATCAGCAAGGCTAAGATCTCCTCAAAAGCATCATAGCTCATGGCCTTCAAGAACACCTGAGCTTTCTCTATCAACACCTTGGCAAGAATACCCTTAACTCCGCTTCTCGTTTCTAGAACAATGTCAGACTTCTTTAGATGTAGAGCTGCAGCAATGACCTCTGGTTTAAGCTCCTTCTCCAAGCCTGTGAAGGGTCTTTGATCAAGAACAGGTATACCCAGAAGTTTAGAGAACTCCTTCATGGTTGGAACCAGCTGATAGTTAGGGAATGTAAAGCAATGGTGTTTAGGGTCAAAGAACTGAAACAGAACACTCATCATGTCTTCATTGAACCCTGAAGTGACTAGGTCCAGTAGGTGACCATGTCTCTTGATATACTGGGAATGATCAGACACTTGAGAAACCAACTCTTTAAGCTTAGCAGGTATCCCAACAAAGTTGATCCTGATTGTGTTTCTACGAGCAGAAGCCATGACCTGCAACAAAGAACAAAGATAAATCCTTTGGTCCTTGAAATGGTTAGTGAAAATGCTATGCTTATGATGCATGATGATGTCATGATGTTATGCTCAATCACAAACATGTGGCACACACAAACAAGTCACACCATAGCCCTAGGTTTAAAGGCTTGCATGAGGTTTAAAGGTAAGTACCCTCCCCTGAAGTTAGTTGGTTCATCCTGTCCTACAAAAGTAACCAGGTTCTAAGGGATCTCAATATCATTGATCCTTTACAAGGGTGGTTGTTCAGAAGGCAACTTACTTGCCAACCAAAACCCTCCAAGTTTAGAATCTCAATGAGCGTAGTATCGAGTGTCAACCAACTTCAGTCTGCACCAAAGCCGGTTACCTCACTACTTTCTAAAGGCCAAGATGGGATAACTAGGGTTCTAAAAGTTAGTTAGTGCATTGACAACATATGGCAGCCTCATATTATCCTCAACTTGACTTAAGGAACATAAGCACCAACCAAGAAGTCACACTAACTATGGCCACCAGATCAACCATATCGGTATACGCCGTACAGTTTCCTTGGTCTATTGCCATTTACCTAAGGTACACTAGATCCGGGTTAGGATCTTTCACACATAAGAGCCCAACAAGTAAGTATAAAGCAAACAAGGCAAACAATTTTAAAGTGATCTAATTCCTAAGGGTACCCCTCTTTAATATTAAATCCCCAGCAGAGTCGCCAGTTCTGTAACACGGTGGGAGAACTGACTTTAGTTATGTTGCGGATAGCAAGAGTCGCCACCGACTTTTATTTTATCCAAAGGAAAGGCATAAAAGAACAGGAAAGACCTTTTAAAAGATTTTTGGGTCCGGGGGGTAGGTTATGTAAAGGGAAGGTGTTAGCACCCTTTGCATCCATGGTTATCCATGGGCTCTTAGTTACTTAGCTCACTTTGAATTGTTTTTGAAAATGTGAAGTGTGTGGATAAAAATATTCATAAGAGTTTGATAATGATCCATGTACGGATGCGTAAAAAACTTGTGTTTGAAAATTGTTTGAAATTGTGAAGTATTTGAAATTTGTTTTGAAATAGTGAGCAAGTAACTATGAGGAACCTACCCTAAAGTTTAAGTCTTTCTGTTCTTTATCCTTTAAATGGTAAGACTATCCCTATTATTAAGGAATAGGTAGTCATTTCCTTGGATGTGAGGGACAAGTGAGGGACATCTGTTTAATGAAGGCAACTGTAGGGTGTATTAAGCATTTTGAAGGGACTGTCATCATTATTCGAAAGGACAAGATCATTATGAAAGGCAACCATTTAAGGGACTTGATCTTTAATTCTGAAGGGACTAGATGACTTTTCTTTTAAGGGACTTTTGCTTTATACACCCCACTTGACCTTTTAATTAGGCAACATTGAGAGGCAACCCTAGAAAGTGAGATGGCGATCAAAGATCGACTTACGTGTGTGAGTGTTTAATTTTAAATATTTATCTTGTAATTTAAATGATCTAAATTTAATTTTAAATACAAATAGTTTTCACTCCCTATTTACTAACCATAGCATAAAATTAAATAATTTAAACATCATAAAAAAAATTACATCCAGGAGCAATTACAACAATGATAAACAATTTAAATAAATAAAGCAAAAGATATAATAATAGTAAAAATTGGGTTAGTGAAATAATAATAATAATCATAATTTAAAATAAAGGGGGTTAGTAAAAAATAAAATAATAATAACAATTTTAAATGGGGTTAGCAATAAACATGATTAGTAATAATAATAATAAGCAAAGTATAATAATTAAAGATTAAATTTCAATATAAACAATTATTTAAAATTAAATAAAAAATATGAACAATTAAGTAATTATTAAAAATTTGAATTACATACAAATTGTAAAAATTAAATTCATCTTAAACATATTATGAAAATAAAATTATAATTATGAAATTATTTTAACAACTTTAATTATTCCTAAGCATACATTAATAATTATTTAAATGCAAAAATTAAAAATATAAACAATTTAGATCATATTTACATACTATAAAAAAATAAATTAAGAATTTTAAATTTTTAACAAATAATACTATTAAACAAGAATAGAAAAAAGAAATTAGGGTTTTTAATTGTTTTAGAAAAAATAAATTAAAGTTTGTAAAATATTAGGGTTTTGAAAATATATTTTTAGGTTTTAATAGATTAAATTTTATGTACTTAGAAAATAAATTAGGATTAATTATTAATTATACAAAATTGAATTATTTTTCTAATGATATTTAATAATAATAAAAAAAATGAGTTTAGATTATAATAGAGAAAATAATAATATACATTATATATACTTTTTTAGAATTTATTTAATTATATTATAAACATATTATTTAAAACATAATAATAAACAAGAAAAAATGGAAGAAAAAAAGAACTTACCTGGCTGGGGTTTGAACCCAGGACATCCTGACCTCATGAACCTATGCCAGCAACCACAACCACTGGGCCACGCATGCGTTGGTGTAAGAAGAGTGAATCCAGTTGCTTTTGTTCTATATCCTGAAAAATCAAAAAAAAATAACAAGAAAACAAAAGGCCTGGGGGATTCGAACCCAGGACCTTCATAGCAAACACACCAAACGTTACCATTCCAGCTAGATGAGCGGACCTGTTACCAATCCCACTACAAATAATAATATATTAAAGCTGTAGTTAAAATGGAAAAATATCAAAAGAATTGGTTGGAGGCAGGATTCGAACCCTTGCCCTTCAACCAAACTCACGCTAGCCTTACCACTGGGACAAGCGTTGGCTTGTGAAATAAAACAGACAACAAAACATAAAATATTTAAAATAAAATTCAAATTTCCAGAAACGCGCGCAAGGGTCATCTTCAACCTCTGGATTTTTAAATTTGCTGCGAAAATTGCTGCGAACTTACTTGCGATTTTTCCTGCGTTTACAAAACCTACGAAATTCAAACATTAACAAAACAGTGAAATTTCATGAAATTGATTACACCATTGAATTCCTAATGAGATTTCCAGTCACTCTATGTCTTTAGAATTTGTTTATTTGGGCTAAATAATAGAACCCTAAATGAAGCCGCAAACCCTAACTATGGTGAAACTCCAATCCTGCATCAAAAATCAAATTAATTTGTCCAGAAACATTCACAAGCTCAATACAAACATGAATCCAGCATCACAATCAATTTATATTACATGTATGTATGAAAACGAAAAAAGAATAAATGTCTCAATGTTTGAATTCGGTTCGAGTGATTCATGGTGCTTTTGATGCAAATAAGAGTTGGGATTGCTTCTGGGATGTTCAAGGAATGTTTCTATGTTCTCAAATTACCTTCAAATGCCCTAGAAGCTTGAAACCGAATTTGAATTTGTGAAGGATTTTTTGGTTTGCAAACTTACTCTTGGGGAGGCTGGAATTTCGTGCTTGTCATTAGGTTTGTGCTAAGTACTTATAGGATGATGTATTAGGTCAGAAAAATTGATCATTTGTGTGGAAGATTTGATCTAAAAAGATTCAAAAAGATGGCCTTTAAAAATCAAATTTTTTTGCATAAACACTTGCTATTTTGGTATGATTCTCATTACTCTTGTATCAATCAAGTCTAAATATGATTTAAGACCTTCTAGAAACCAAATCAAATTTAATTTTCATTATTTTATATTTTATTTGAATTTAAAATGATTTTTTAATATAAAAATCATAATAAATAAAAACAAAATGAATAAAATTATGAATAAATCAATTTAATTTCGTGCAAGATGTTTTGAAGTGGATTGGGTCATTATTTGGCAAGCCCATTTGGAAAAAATTGGTTTTAGACCTCCATTTTCTTCATAAACCAACCCAAAGTTTCCCAACTTTGCAAGGGCACACATCCTTCAATTTTAATGCTATGAGGGTGTTCTTGGTCATTTTGGAAAGATTGAAGAGTCCTCTAACCAACCCCACTGGTTTCATGTCCATATCATTTACCAATCTCAAGTTATGCCCTTTTGAACTTGTTGACTTTTTGTTGACTTTCAAAAGGACCTATAATGTCTTAGCTCATAACTTCCAAATGAAGCATTTTTGGGCTTGGCTTGTGAGACACAAAGTTGTAGAGAATTCAATTTCCTTCAAAATGAGCTTTGGATGGAGACTTGGTGATGAAGTATGTGAAAGTTATGGCTGGTCAAAGTTCAATTGACTTTTACTGAGGAAACCCTAATTTAGAAACTCCTGATTCTTGATGATCTGAAATCTCCTTGATGAATCATGATCAACCCTTGATCAAATGATGAATTTTACTTCATATACTTGATGTTGGCAAAAAATAATGAAGTTTGACTTTGGTTTGACCACAGTTGACCTCAGTTTGACTTTTTAACTACTTTGACTGATTTTGACTTATCTGATTATCTGACTGAGCAAACTTTTGAGAAAAGTCTTGAAACTTGTCATGGGGGTTATTACACACATATAAGATGTTATGAAGCTCTTTTGAAGTCTTGGAAGTTCATTTAGCCTGATTAAAGTCAAAACCCTAGTTTTGGATACACTGCTTAGGAGGTGCATTGTCTGAGGGAAATGTCAAATCTTTTGACTAATTGTGAACTTTGTGAACCTTGTGAACCATCATAAAATGTCTTGTGATACTCATGGGAGGTCTTGTGAACCTTGTGAACCTTGTGAACCTCATAAAGTGACTTTTAGACTTCATGAACCTCATGAAAGGTCTTGAAAGCATTGTGAATCTTTGTGAACCTTGTGAACCTCATAAAGTGACTTGTAGACTTTATGAACCTCATGAAAGGTCTTGAAAGAATTGTGAATCTTGTGAACCTTGTGAACCTCCTTAGCACACAAAGCCTTGTATTGTGAGGGAAAATTTTGGGGTGCAACAGCTGCCCCTGTTCAATTTTCTGAAACCTGAGGGGTTAGATTGGTATGTTTGCCAGTCGTGACCTGGAAGGTTGAAGGGGATTGAACACAAAAGCCCAAAAATTTGCACTCACCAGTGCATAGAGTGATACAGATGGCTAGTTGAATATGCTTGAGTGGGCTTAAAGATGCCACTTGGAGAAAATTTCTTCAGATACATTTCTTGGAAGATAAAGCAGTCCAAAATATGGAGGTATAATGATAGCTGTCAGGAGGATGAAGCAGTCCTGAGGTAATAATATGTTTTCAGGAGGATAAAGCAATCTTGAGGTATAAGAAGCTGTCAGGAGGATAAAGCAGTCCTGAGGTAATAATAAACTTTCAGGAGGATGAAGCAATCCTGAGATATTGATAATATGCTTTCAGGAGGATGAAGCAATCCTGAGGTGATGATGATAGCTATCAGGAGGATGAAGCAGTCCTGAGGTAATAATATGATTTCAGGAGGATAAGGCAATCCTGAAATATAAGAAGCTGTCAGGAGGATAAAGCAATCCTGAGGTACAAGAAGCTGTCAGGAGGATAAAGCAATCCTGAGGTAATAATCTTTCAGGAGGATGAAGCAATCCTGAGGTAATGATGAGCTATCAGGAGGATGAAGCAATCCTGAGGTAATAATATGCTTTCAGGAGGATAAAGCAGTCCTGAGGTGATGATGATAGCTATCAGGAGGATAAAGCAGTCCTGAGACAATAATAGGTTTTCAGGAGGATAAAGCAATCCTGGAATAATAGTAGGCTTTCA
Source organism: Lathyrus aphaca (assembly GCA_963966055.1). NCBI lineage: Eukaryota > Viridiplantae > Streptophyta > Magnoliopsida > Fabales > Fabaceae > Lathyrus > Lathyrus aphaca. The sequence continues at coordinate 237,584,809 of OZ014523.1, forward strand.
GGAGGATAAAGCAATCCTGAGATACAAGAAGCTGTCAGGAGGATAAAGCAATCCTGATGTAATAGTATGCTTTCAGGAGGATAAAGCAGTCCTGATGTGATAATAAGCTTTCAGGAGGATAAAGCAGTCCTGATGTAGTGATGCTTTCAGGAGGATGAAGCAATCCTAATGTACTAGAAGTTTTCAGGAGGATAAAGCAATCCTGATGGATGATATGCTTTCAGGAGGATGAAGCAATCCTGAGGGACAAGAAGCTTTCAGGAGGATAAAGCAATCCTGAGGGATGATAACTTTCAGGAGGATAAAGCAGTCCTGATAATCACAAGTCTGTTTGCTGGAGAATTAACCTGAAAACAAGGTAGCATTCTGTATAACAATATTAGCTTATGCATTATGTATGCATGTATAATATGATGCACCTAAGTAATGTATTATGTATCTATGGATATGTATGTTATGGTATGATGTAAATGATGTATGTATGATATGATACTGCCGGAAGCGTCTGGATATCTTCGTATAACAACTGCTGGCCAGGGAAAATAAATCCCGATTCGTTGTTGAAGAATGTGAGGAACTCGTTCCCGTCTTGTTTGATAATATATTATACATAACCTTCCGTCTGCTGGGAATAACAAGGTATAGATAACCTCCTGTATGCTGGGGATAACAAGGTATAGATAACCTCCTGTATGCTGGGGATAGTAAGGTATACATGACCTTCGTCTTCGTTTGATAGTAGGGTAGATATAACACTCCGTCTTCGTTCGTCGTACCCTTATTGGAAAGTAAATTCCCGAATATCCGTATGAGGATAAAAGAGATGGATATAAATTCCAGGGGAGATGTGACTTTATGAAGATGGATTTGTCCTACTGAGGGTTTGTAGCTGTTTTGTAGAGATGAACCGGCGAAGCTTCGTTGAAATCCTTCCCTCGTTCGTCTTTAGTAAATACTATTACTGCATTTTCATGCATTTCTGGTAAACATCAATCATATTAAGCATACATGCATTTTTGGTAAACATCAATCATATTCAAAAGCATACATACATTCAAACACAACCAATGGACGTTTCGCTTATGTAAATAGGGTAAAAGTAAATCTGGATTCAAAAGATGGAATTTATTTATATCAAAAAGTAACCCATACATGGGTAAGTTTGTACAAGGAGACATAAACCCTAGTAAGAGGATTTTGTCATAAAATTTTGTAAAACAAAGAGAATCAGCTATGTGGGAAATAATCCTATTGAGTTTTAATTCTACTATTGCCATTATCTTCAAGTATCTCATCTTCTGCTGTTGAGACGGAAACAATTGGATTGAGCTTTATCTGTTCAAGCTTGAGTAAGTAACACAACTGGTTGGAGTTTCATGGGTGATCCAAACGAGACATAGTCATACGCTTTAATCCCTAACTTTTGCCTGGATTGCCCTTTCAGGTTTTCAATCCACCGGGATACCCTTTTTTGCCCAAGCCGCCTTTTCAGGTTTTCGACTTGCCGGGTGTACATCTTTTTATATATATCCCTAATTTTTGCCCAAACCTTTTTGGTTTGCCGGGATGCCCTTATTTTTGCCTAGGTCTGTCAACCTAGCGGGTCTCTTTTCATGCGTAGTATTTTTTAACTATGTCTGCATTTACAGGCTGTGGAAAGTCTTCACCATCCATAGTAGTAAGTATCATGGCACCTCCTGAGAACACTGTCTTGACTACAAATGGTCCTTCATATGTTGGAGTCCACTTGCCCCTAGGATCACCCTGTGGTAATATGATACGCTTGATTACCAAGTCACCAGCCTGATATACCTTTGGCTTAACCTTATTAAAAGCTTTGATCATTCGTTTCTGATACATCTGGCCGTGACAAACTGCTGCTAGCCTCTTCTCATCAATCAAATTTATCTGGTCAAGTCGAGTCTGAATCCACTCATCTTCATCCAAGCCTGCATCCTTCATAATTCTTAAGGAGGGGATCTGAACTTCAATGGGCAGAACTGCTTCCATACCATAGACCAAGGAGAATGGGGTTGCTCCTGTTGAAGTACGTATTGTAGTACGATAACCATGAAGAGCAAATGGTAACATCTCATGCCAATCCTTATAAGTAACAGTCATCTTCTGTACAATCTTCTTAATGTTCTTATTAGCAGCTTCAACTGCCCCATTCATCTTTGGACGATACGGAGAAGAGTTGTGATGCTTAATCTTGAACTGCGTGCAGAGATCAGTAATCATAGTGTTATTCAGATTAGAGCCATTGTCAGTAATAATCCTTTCTGGGACGCCATACCTACATATGAGATTATTCTTAATGAATCGAGCCACAACATTCTTGGTAACAGATGCAAATGAAGCTTCCTCTACCCACTTCGTGAAGTAATCAATAGCAACCAGGATGAAACGATGCCCATTAGAAGCAGTAGGCTTGATCTTACCAATCATATCAATGCCCCACATGGCAAAAGGCCAAGGAGCAGTCAACACATTCAATGGTGATGGAGGTATATGTACTTTATCAGCATAAATTTGACATTTGTGACATGTTCTGGAGTGTTGATAGCAATCAGTTTCCATGGTAGACCAATAGTAACCTGCTCTCAAAATTTTCTTTGCCATAGTATGTCCACTAGAATGAGTACCAAAGATTCCATCATGCATATCTTCCATAATCTCAATTGCTTCCTTCTTATCCACACAACGAAGCAAAGTTGAATCATGATTGCGCTTGTACAAAATCCCATTACTCAGAAAGAACTTAGCGGAGAACCTTCTCAGAAACTTCTTATCTTTGACAGATGCCCCTTCAGGGAACTCCTGAGCTTCAAGATATCTTTTCACTTCATAGAACCAAGGCTTCTCCTCTGCCCCCTCAGTGTCAATCATATTGCAGTATGCAGGCTTTTCAAATCTATCAATAGTAATCTTGGGAGCTTCATCATCCCAGCTGATCTCAAACATAGATGCCATGGTGGCTAATGCATCTGCCAATTGATTCTCTCTTCGTGGAATATGTCCAAAAGTAATCTCTTTAAAATGTGGGATCAAAGACAACACATGCTCTCTGTAAGGAATGAGATTATCATGCTTGGTATCCCAATCTCCTTTAATCTGACTTACTACCAGGGCTGAATCTCCATACACATCAAGGAATTGAATCTTCATATCAATAGCAGCTTTAATACCCAGGATACATGCCTCATACTCAGCCATGTTATTGGTACAATAGAAACAAAGTCTGGAAGTAATCGGGGTATGACAACCTTCAGGGGAACTAATCACAACACCAACACCATTACCAAGTGCATTAGAGGCACCATCAAAAACCATAGTCCATCGGGATCCTTGTTCAGGTCCGTCATATTGTCCAGGTTCTTTGGTAATAATCATAATATCTTCATCAGGGAACTCAAAACTCATTGACTGGTAATCATCTACTGCTTGGTGAGCCAAATGATCAGCAACAACACTTCCTTTGATGGCCTTCTGAGTAGTATACTGTATGTCATATTCTGTCAAGATCATTTGCCATCTTGCTATTCTTCCGGAGAGAGCAGGTTTCTCAAATATGTATTTGATTGGATCCATCTTCAAAATCAATAAGGTAGTGTGAGTCAACATATACTGTCTTAGTCGGCGAGCAGCCCATGCTAAAGCGCAGCAAGTTTTCTCGAGCAGTGAGTATCTTGTTTCACAGTCGGTAAACTTTTTTCTAAGGTAGTATATTGCCTGCTCTTTTCGACCAGACTCGTCATGTTGCCCCAACACACATCCCATTGAGTTATCTAACACTGTTAAGTACATAATCAAAGGTCTTCCATCAACTGGTGGCATCAAAATTGGTGGTTCTAGCAGATATCTCTTGATTTCATCAAAGGCAGTCTGGCACTCATCATTCCATTCCATCACCTGATCTTTCTTCAACAACTTGAAGATCGGCTCACAGATGGCAGTTAATTGGGAAATGAATCTTGCAATGTAGTTCAATCGTCCCAAGAAACCTCTAACCTCCTTCTCAGTACGGGGAGCTGGCATTTCTCGTATAGCTTTTACTTTTGCAGGATCCACTTCAATACCTTTTCCACTGACTATGAAACCCAGGAGTTTACCCGATCTAACTCCAAAAGTACACTTGTTTGGATTTAATCTCAACTTGTATTTCTTCAACCTTTCAAACAGTTTATGCAAATGATCAAGATGTTGCTCTTCATTCTGAGACCTGGCTATCATATCATCCACATATACCTCTATCTCATGATGAATCATATCATGAAACAAAGCCACCATAGCACGCTGATATGTTGCCCCTGCATTCTTCAAACCAAATGGCATCACCTTATAGCAAAAGGTGCCCCACTGTGTAACAAATGTTGTCTTCTCCATGTCTTCAGGAGCCATCTTGATTTGATTGTAACCAGAGAAACCATCCATAAAAGAGAATACCTTATGCTGAGCAGTGTTGTCTACCAGAACATCAATATGAGGAAGCGGAAAGTCATCTTTGGGGCTAGCCTTGTTCAAGTCTATGTAGTCTACACACATACGTACCTTACCATCTTTCTTAGGAACTGGTACCACATTTGCAACCCACTGAGGATAAGAAGTCACTGCTAAGAACCCTGCATTGAACTGTTTCATTACCTCTGCTTTGATCTTTTCTGACATCTCAGGACGCATACGACGAACCTTCTGCTTCTTTGGACGACAATCTTCTTTTACTGGTAAACGGTGAACCACAATGTTTGTATCCAACCCTGGCATATCTTCATAAGACCAAGCAAAGATCTCTACATAGTCACGTAACATCTGAATCAACCTGCTCTTGACACTATCTTCTAAATCAGCCCCTATCTTGACCTCTTTCCTGTTTTCTTCAGTTCCCAAATTCACAACTTCGACTGGCTCTTCATGTGGCTGTATGGCTTTCTCTTCTTGTTGTAACAACCTAGCAAGCTCTACAGGTACTTCACAATCGTCCTCATTTCCGTCTTCAGTTTGATAGATCGGATTCTCGAAATTATAATTGGCAATAGTAGAACTGTTATCAACAGGATCCAGAGTGGATGAAGATCTGCATTTTAGTGATGTGGGTGTGTGTAAGAACACATAGTTGATAAAGCAACAGTAAAAGAAAAGAAAGACAAGGAACACAATATTTACGAAAACGAAACGTCCACTGATTTTTATTGAATGGAGTATGCAAATGAAATGACATCCCGTAACAAGCACAACATTGTGCCCCGGGTAAGGCACATGGCTTAAGAGTTCAATTGTTCAAGAAATTACAAACTTAAAAAAAAAAGCGACAACACAGTAATAGTATTTACTCCTGACTAAAGGAGATAGGGATAACATCTTCAGCTTTCCAATTATTGAGTCCAGCACCCACAGTAGGAAAAATCCAAGCATCCAGATTGTAGTCTTCATCATAGTCTCCCACAGCATTGATCTGATCTTTCATAACCCCTTGATTGGTGATACGAACAGCACGAGCACGACGAACAGCCTTCTGGAACTCTGCAGTGAAACCCAAACCAAACTTGTCAGACTTGTATGGAATATCAGGAAGCTGACCCCAAATAGTACAACCACCTTCATCCACCATAGCTCTAGCATCATTGAGGGAGGCCATTTCCATTGTTGGAGGTACTCTGGTGACCACAGGAACTTTCTTCGCAACAGGAGGAGCTACATAATCATTAACAATCCAGGGAACTACTTCAAATGTCTGACACGGAGTTTCAATGTATTCACCTTCCATTTCCAGATACTTGAAAGTGTTTACATGGCTGACAAAGTATTCTTCTTCTCCATAGACAGTAACAACCTTTCCCTCCACCGGATATCTCAACTTTTGGTGTAATGTAGAGGTTACAGCACCTGCCCCATGGATCCAGGGACGACCAAGCAGACAAGAGTACGAAGGACGAATATCCATCACAAAAAATGTAGCATTAAAAACCTGAGACCCAACTTTGATTGGGAGATCAATTTCCCCATGCACTACTCTTCTAGAACCATCAAAAGCCTTCACCACAATACTACTGGGCTTCAGCACAGCATCTTCAGGACTCAACTTATTTAGGACTTCCTTGGGCAACACATTCAAAGAGGAACCATTGTCTATCAATACATGTGACAGGGTAGTGCCCCTGCATTCAATTGAGATATGCAAGGCCCTGTTATGATCCCTCTTGGCAGGGGTCAAATCAGCATCAGAAAACCCTAACCCATTATCATAGGTCAGATGGGCAACACAATTCTCAAATTGGTCGACAGAAATTGCATTGGGTACATGAGCAGTCTTCAGAAACTTGATCAAGGCTTTGGCATGAGCCTCAGAACATAACAACAAGGACAACATAGAAATCTTTGAGGGAGTATGCCCCAACTGATCAACAATGTCATAATCACTCTTGCGAATGATTTTCAGTACTTCTTCCATCTGCTTAGAGAGATCATCAGCAGTTGGCACATCAGTAGATACAGGTTCAATAACAGGACCTTTGCCCCGAGCATCAGTGGTGGAAGTAACAGCAGGAGTAGCTGCATTCTTGGAAGTAACTGGAGGTGAGAAGACTCTTCCACTACGTGTGATTTTACTAGATCCAGCAATATTGTCAACATCAACAGGCACATCAACTAAAGGTTCCTGCTTAACACCATGGATATAAACATCAGACCCATAGTGCCAAGGCACAGCTTTATCAGACGTATACGGAATAGGACCAGGAGTAGTAATGACCATAGGAGCCACTCTGGCTTCAGCAACAACTTTCACAGGACCTTCAGCAGTAATCCTGATTGGACCCTGATGGGTGATTTTAATAGGTCCCTTTGAAGTGATTCTCACCGGCACTTTGTCAACCATATCAACCTCTCCAGTCTTCTTACCTTGCGTAATATGATCTACCATACTTTCCACGGAAGGTGGTCTCTTTTCAAACACTATGGTGTAATTATTCATGAGACGCTGAATTCCGTCCTTCAACCTCCAACACTTATCTGGATTATACTCACAATAAACACAATCTTCACGATAACCCGGAAAGAACCCAGCTTGTACCAACTTTTTTCTGATGACAGACAATGGTGTGGTCAACTCCGCAACTGAATGGATATGTAAATCTTCATCAATGGCATTGACCGTCTTCTCGTGATTTGGCATTGGAGCAGTAATCACATTTGGAGTACCCGGAGGGTCAAACTCAATTTCTCCAGCTTCAATCATGTCTTGAATTTTGTTCTTCAAGACCCAACAGTTATTAGTATCATGTCCTTGATAGTTTGAATGATATGCACATCGTGCATTGGGATTATACCTGGGAGAGGTAACATTAGGATTCTGAGGAGCCTCTTTCAAAGTAATAAGTTCAGCCTTCAACAAGTGTTGCAATGCCTGAGCCATTGACATGTTGATCTTGGTGAACTGCCTTCTAGCCCTCTGTTGGTTGCCCTGTGGCTGCTCTGTTGTTGCAGGAGTTGGATTTGAAATATGAACTGCACTAACAGACTGATTCCTTCTGTTACGATCAGGCTGACCATAAACAACATTGGATTCTTTCTTCCCAGTGGGAGGCTTCTTTGCAGCACCTGATGAAGAAGTACCCACTTGGATCTTACCATTCTTTATACCATTTTCAACGCGCTCTCCTGTCATTATCAACTCAGTGAAGCCAGATGATGAGCTTCCAATGAGATGACTGTAAAAAGGACCATTCAGCGTACACATGAACATATCAACCAATTCTCTGTCAGTTAAAGGGGGTTGAACTCTTCCAGCTAAATCTCTCCATTTCTGAGCATACTCCTTAAAACTTTCTTTGACACCCATAGACATGCTCTGAAGCTGCATGCGAGTGGGGGCTAAGTCAGCATTGTATTGATACTGCTTATAGAAAGCTTCAGCAAGATCATTCCAGTCCCTGATGTTGACACTCTCCAACTGATAATACCACTCCAGCTGAGCTCCAGATAAGCTCTCTTGAAAAAAATGGATCCACAATTTCTTATCAGCAGTGTGAGGTTGAATTCTTCTGACATAAGACCTTAGATGCAGCTTGGGACAAGAGACCCCATCATAAACAACAAAGGTAGGAACCTTGAAACCAATGGGTATGACTACCCCAGATATCAAGCTCAAATCCTCAAAATCCAGCCCAGATGACTTCTGCAACTCCATGGCATCCATCCTATCCACCAGCATCTTGAATTTGTCTTCATTAGGCTCGTGGTAGTAATTAGCCTCAGAATCAGAGTCCCCCATAGTGTTGTGGAGACTGCCTCCCTCTTTTTCAGATTCGTCAGATTCATAGTCTTCAACTGGTTCTTTGGTCTTGGCAAGACCTTTGAACCTTCTTCCCATGTTGATCAGGCCACCTGACCTTCTAGTCTTCTTAGTCTTCTTGGCCAGCAGTGCCTTCAATTCATCCTGCCCCTTGGACAGGTTCAAGATCAGCTCTTGGAACTGTGCATTTTGTGCCTGGAGATCCTTAACTGATTGTTCAAGAGCCATTGCTGAAATAAACAGCGAGAATGTGAGAAACCTGTGCACAATATAAACCTGTGATGTAATGAAATGATATGTGAATGCATATGCAATGTTTCCAAGGACCACGGGATTTAAATTTGCTTAAACAAACACGAAAGTAAACTTTTATTAGTAATAAATTTGTTTTTCCTCTTAGGCTTACAAAACATGAAATGAAATAAGTACAAAAGATGGGGTTTTAAGTCTCCCATGGACGTTTCCTCTTTGTGTTGAGGTATGAGTTGAGATTCCGTTCCTCATGAAGCTGCTTTGTTAGTTCTAGGACTCTTTCTTGGCTTGCTTTGTAATGAGCCTCGAAAGTATCCCTTTGCTCCTTCAGTTGGACCCAGGATCTCTGCAAGTCTTCCATATCAGTAGGCATGTCTGGGTGAAGGATGGTATAAGCAGTGTCCCCTTCAGCAACAGGTTCCATGGTAACTGGCAGGATAGCAGGATATGGCATCATGAGAGTCTGAGCACGAGATCGCACCCATCTGAGATAAGCTTCCATAGGAATAGTGTACTTAGGCTCCAGTGTCTTACTGTCAACCCTGTTTACTTTTCCCCAAGCTCGTATGAATCTCTGACGGTAACCTTGAAGATCGTTGTCGTAGTCAAACACAATGCCCTGAATTAACATGTCATGAGGACCATCACTCCGAGCGTAACCAAACTGTCGTAAAGCTAGAGAGGGTTTGTAGGTGATGCCTCCTCTTATGCCTAGAAGTGGCACATTAGGAAACTCCCCACAACGGTCAATGATAGTGACATTCTCCATAGAGCTGGAGCACCAATGGATATCTGAGTGAGAGAGTGACATGATCCTCTTGGACCACCTGAACCCTTGCTCATTCTTCATCACTGAGCGAGGAAGGTGAGAAATAAACCACCTAGAAAGCAAAGGTATGCAGCACATCAAAGTTCCTCTTGCCCTTGTAGTACAGGTATGAAGAGAATGTAGGATGTCTCCAAGCAATGTAGGCACTGGATTGTGACTCAGGAATATATTGATGGCATGAACGTCTATGAACTGATCTGGATTGGGGAACAATACTAAGCCATAAATCAGCAAGGCTAAGATCTCCTCAAAAGCATCATAGCTCATGGCCTTCAAGAACACCTGAGCTTTCTCTATCAACACCTTGGCAAGAATACCCTTAACTCCGCTTCTCGTTTCTAGAACAATGTCAGACTTCTTTAGATGTAGAGCTGCAGCAATGACCTCTGGTTTAAGCTCCTTCTCCAAGCCTGTGAAGGGTCTTTGATCAAGAACAGGTATACCCAGAAGTTTAGAGAACTCCTTCATGGTTGGAACCAGCTGATAGTTAGGGAATGTAAAGCAATGGTGTTTAGGGTCAAAGAACTGAAACAGAACACTCATCATGTCTTCATTGAACCCTGAAGTGACTAGGTCCAGTAGGTGACCATGTCTCTTGATATACTGGGAATGATCAGACACTTGAGAAACCAACTCTTTAAGCTTAGCAGGTATCCCAACAAAGTTGATCCTGATTGTGTTTCTACGAGCAGAAGCCATGACCTGCAACAAAGAACAAAGATAAATCCTTTGGTCCTTGAAATGGTTAGTGAAAATGCTATGCTTATGATGCATGATGATGTCATGATGTTATGCTCAATCACAAACATGTGGCACACACAAACAAGTCACACCATAGCCCTAGGTTTAAAGGCTTGCATGAGGTTTAAAGGTAAGTACCCTCCCCTGAAGTTAGTTGGTTCATCCTGTCCTACAAAAGTAACCAGGTTCTAAGGGATCTCAATATCATTGATCCTTTACAAGGGTGGTTGTTCAGAAGGCAACTTACTTGCCAACCAAAACCCTCCAAGTTTAGAATCTCAATGAGCGTAGTATCGAGTGTCAACCAACTTCAGTCTGCACCAAAGCCGGTTACCTCACTACTTTCTAAAGGCCAAGATGGGATAACTAGGGTTCTAAAAGTTAGTTAGTGCATTGACAACATATGGCAGCCTCATATTATCCTCAACTTGACTTAAGGAACATAAGCACCAACCAAGAAGTCACACTAACTATGGCCACCAGATCAACCATATCGGTATACGCCGTACAGTTTCCTTGGTCTATTGCCATTTACCTAAGGTACACTAGATCCGGGTTAGGATCTTTCACACATAAGAGCCCAACAAGTAAGTATAAAGCAAACAAGGCAAACAATTTTAAAGTGATCTAATTCCTAAGGGTACCCCTCTTTAATATTAAATCCCCAGCAGAGTCGCCAGTTCTGTAACACGGTGGGAGAACTGACTTTAGTTATGTTGCGGATAGCAAGAGTCGCCACCGACTTTTATTTTATCCAAAGGAAAGGCATAAAAGAACAGGAAAGACCTTTTAAAAGATTTTTGGGTCCGGGGGGTAGGTTATGTAAAGGGAAGGTGTTAGCACCCTTTGCATCCATGGTTATCCATGGGCTCTTAGTTACTTAGCTCACTTTGAATTGTTTTTGAAAATGTGAAGTGTGTGGATAAAAATATTCATAAGAGTTTGATAATGATCCATGTACGGATGCGTAAAAAACTTGTGTTTGAAAATTGTTTGAAATTGTGAAGTATTTGAAATTTGTTTTGAAATAGTGAGCAAGTAACTATGAGGAACCTACCCTAAAGTTTAAGTCTTTCTGTTCTTTATCCTTTAAATGGTAAGACTATCCCTATTATTAAGGAATAGGTAGTCATTTCCTTGGATGTGAGGGACAAGTGAGGGACATCTGTTTAATGAAGGCAACTGTAGGGTGTATTAAGCATTTTGAAGGGACTGTCATCATTATTCGAAAGGACAAGATCATTATGAAAGGCAACCATTTAAGGGACTTGATCTTTAATTCTGAAGGGACTAGATGACTTTTCTTTTAAGGGACTTTTTCTTTATACACCCCACTTGACCTTTTAATTAGGCAACATTGAGAGGCAACCCTAGAAAGTGAGATGGCGATCAAAGATCGACTTACGTGTGTGAGTGTTTAATTTTAAATATTTATCTTGTAATTTAAATGATCTAAATTTAATTTTAAATACAAATAGTTTTCACTCCCTATTTACTAACCATAGCATAAAATTAAATAATTTAAACATCATAAAAAAAATTACATCCAGGAGCAATTACAACAATGATAAACAATTTAAATAAATAAAGCAAAAGATATAATAATAGTAAAAATTGGGTTAGTGAAATAATAATAATAATCATAATTTAAAATAAAGGGGGTTAGTAAAAAATAAAATAATAATAACAATTTTAAATGGGGTTAGCAATAAACATGATTAGTAATAATAATAATAAGCAAAGTATAATAATTAAAGATTAAATTTCAATATAAACAATTATTTAAAATTAAATAAAAAATATGAACAATTAAGTAATTATTAAAAATTTGAATTACATACAAATTGTAAAAATTAAATTCATCTTAAACATATTATGAAAATAAAATTATAATTATGAAATTATTTTAACAACTTTAATTATTCCTAAGCATACATTAATAATTATTTAAATGCAAAAATTAAAAATATAAACAATTTAGATCATATTTACATACTATAAAAAAATAAATTAAGAATTTTAAATTTTTAACAAATAATACTATTAAACAAGAATAGAAAAAAGAAATTAGGGTTTTTAATTGTTTTAGAAAAAATAAATTAAAGTTTGTAAAATATTAGGGTTTTGAAAATATATTTTTAGGTTTTAATAGATTAAATTTTATGTACTTAGAAAATAAATTAGGATTAATTATTAATTATACAAAATTGAATTATTTTTCTAATGATATTTAATAATAATAAAAAAAATGAGTTTAGATTATAATAGAGAAAATAATAATATACATTATATATACTTTTTTAGAATTTATTTAATTATATTATAAACATATTATTTAAAACATAATAATAAACAAGAAAAAATGGAAGAAAAAAAGAACTTACCTGGCTGGGGTTTGAACCCAGGACATCCTGACCTCATGAACCTATGCCAGCAACCACAACCACTGGGCCACGCATGCGTTGGTGTAAGAAGAGTGAATCCAGTTGCTTTTGTTCTATATCCTGAAAAATCAAAAAAAAATAACAAGAAAACAAAAGGCCTGGGGGATTCGAACCCAGGACCTTCATAGCAAACACACCAAACGTTACCATTCCAGCTAGATGAGCGGACCTGTTACCAATCCCACTACAAATAATAATATATTAAAGCTGTAGTTAAAATGGAAAAATATCAAAAGAATTGGTTGGAGGCAGGATTCGAACCCTTGCCCTTCAACCAAACTCACGCTAGCCTTACCACTGGGACAAGCGTTGGCTTGTGAAATAAAACAGACAACAAAACATAAAATATTTAAAATAAAATTCAAATTTCCAGAAACGCGCGCAAGGGTCATCTTCAACCTCTGGATTTTTAAATTTGCTGCGAAAATTGCTGCGAACTTACTTGCGATTTTTCCTGCGTTTACAAAACCTACGAAATTCAAACATTAACAAAACAGTGAAATTTCATGAAATTGATTACACCATTGAATTCCTAATGAGATTTCCAGTCACTCTATGTCTTTAGAATTCGTTATTTGGGCTAAATAATAGAACCCTAAATGAAGCCGCAAACCCTAACTATGGTGAAACTCTAATCCTGCATCAAAAATCAAATTAATTTGTCCAGAAACATTCACAAGCTCAATACAAACATGAATCCAGCATCACAATCAATTTATATTACATGTATGTATGAAAACGAAAAAATAATAAATGTCTCAATGTTTGAATTCGGTTCGAGTGATTCATGGTGCTTTTGATGCAAATAAGAGTTGGGATTGCTTCTGGGATGTTCAAGGAATGTTTCTATGTTCTCAAATTACCTTCAAATTCCCTAGAAGCTTGAAACCGAATTTGAATTTATGAAGGATTTTTTGGTTTGCAAACTTACTCTTGGGGAGGCTGGAATTTCGTGCTTGTCATTAGGTTTGTGCTAAGTACTTATAGGATGATGTATTAGGTCAGAAAAATTGATCATTTGTGTGGAAGATTTGATCTAAAAAGATTCAAAAAGATGGCCTTTAAAAATCAAATTTTTTTGCATAAACACTTGCTATTTTGGTATGATTCTCATTACTCTTGTATCAATCAAGTCTAAATATGATTTAAGACCTTCTAGAAACCAAATCAAATTTAATTTTCATTATTTTATATTTTATTTGAATTTAAAATGATTTTTTAATATAAAAATCATAATAAATAAAAACAAAATGAATAAAATTATGAATAAATCAATTTAATTTCGTGCAAGATGTTTTGAAGTGGATTGGGTCATTATTTGGCAAGCCCATTTGGAAAAAATTGGTTTTAGACCTCCATTTTCTTCATAAACCAACCCAAAGTTTCCCAACTTTGCAAGGGCACACATCCTTCAATTTTAATGCTATGAGGGTGTTCTTGGTCATTTTGGAAAGCTTGAAGAGTCCTCTAACCAACCCCACTGGTTTCATGTCCATATCATTTACCAATCTCAAGTTATGCCCTTTTGAACTTGTTGACTTTTTGTTGACTTTCAAAAGGACCTATAATGTCTTAGCTCATAACTTCCAAATGAAGCGTTTTTGGGCTTGGCTTGTGAGACACAAAGTTGTAGATAATTCAATTTCCTTCAAAATGAGCTTTGGATGGAGACTTGGTGATGAAGTATGTGAAAGTTATGGCTGGTCAAAGTTCAGTTGACTTTTACTAAGGAAACCCTAATTTAGAAACTCCTGATTCTTGATGATCTGAAATCTCCTTGATGAATCATGATCAACCCTTGATCAAATGATGAATTTTACTTCATATACTTGATGTTGGCAAAAAATCATGAAGTTTGACTTTGGTTTGACCACAGTTGACCTCAGTTTGACTTTTTAACTACTTTGACTGATTTTGACTTATCTGATTATATGACTGAGCAAACTTTTGAGAAAAGTATTGAAACTTTTCATGGGGGTTCTTACACACATATAAGATGTTATGAAGCTCACTTGAAGTCTTGTAAGTTCATTTAGCCTGATTAAAGTCAAAACCCTAGTTTTGGATACACTGCTTAGGAGGTGCATTGTCTGAGGGAAATGTCAAATCTTTTGACTAATTGTGAACTTTGTGAACCTTGTGAACCATCATAAAATGTCTTGTGATACTCATGGGAGGTCTTGTGAACCTTGTGAACCTTGTGAACCTCATAAAGTGACTTGTAGACTTCATGAACCTCATGAAAGGTCTTGAAAGCATTGTGAATCTTTGTGAACCTTGTGAACCTCATAAAGTGACTTGTAGACTTTATGAACCTCATGAAAGGTCTTGAAAGCATTGTGAATCTTGTGAACCTTGTGAACCTCCTTAGCACACAAAGCCTTGTATTGTGAGGGCAAATTTTGGGGTGCAACAGCGTTTGTTTCTACCGATACTCGTCCGTATCATAATCTTAAGGATGCTCGTCCGCATCTTTAATCTATACACCACGTCAAACACTTATACCTTTCTTGAATGAAGACACCGTCTGTATCTACCATTCCCCAGAAGAGTCTCCAGCAAATCCTTAACAAAATTTCTTTTCTATCTGACATTAGTCCTATGTCATGATACTTTTGGAAGCCGTACCCTGCCCGGTGATCGTCCTTCACCCTTGGATGACCGTCCCTCATCCACTCCCCAGCGGAGTCTCCATTATTGGAACCCTTTCCTATCCGACATTCGTCCTATGTCGTGATATTTTGGCAGTCGTCCCCTGCTAGGAGATCGCCCTTCACCTTTTGATGACCGTCCTTCATCACTTTTATCCGATGGTCATCCCCGTCGTTGATCTTGTTATCTAACATTCGTCCTATGTCATGATAAACCCCGAGAGTAGCCGTCCCCTGCTAGGTGATCGTCCTTCACCTCTTTATGATCATCCTTCATCATGCTTGTCCGATGGCCGCCCCCATCGTCGACCTTTTCTATCCGGCATTCGTCCTATGTCGTGATAGCTTTCGGCAGCCGTACCCTGCCAGGTGATCGTCCTTCACCTTAGATGACCGTCCCTCATTCCTATCCCCAACAGAGCAGTCTTCCCCTGCTAGGTGATCGTCCTTCACCTTTGATGACCGTACCTCATCATATATTTCATTTACCCCTTTCAAACCTGATGGTCGTCTCCATCATTGGCTTTACCTTCAATCCCCAGAGAATTTTTGTTACTTTACCCGATGGTCGTCCCCATCATGATCTCTTTATTTCCCCAGCATGTCGGTCGTCCCTGTCATTGCTTATCCCCAGCAGTCGTCCTCTGCTCGACGGTCGTCCTCTGTCGCCCGCACTTTATAATCATACTTTACTTCCTTTTACAATCTATATCCCTTTTCTCCTTCATCCAGTGAGTGCAAATTTTGGACTGTCTTTGATATTCAACCACAAGTTATCTTGTTTGCCTGTTAAGCCGTCGCTTACATCCTGCACAGCTAACTCATGCTTGAATAGGGGCAGTTGTAAACACCCCAAATTTTCCCTCACTAAGTTCACACCATGGCTTGTGATCTTTTCATTTTTCATAGGTTCAATCATAGCATCTCATATTGCATTTTTGCTTCACTGCATTGGTTCAAAGTCATCTGCATCTAGGGTTTGTGATCTGAGCAATCCTTGAGCCATCCGAGCCACTCCAAAGGTCTTCATCCATCTCAAGAGGGTCCATGTATGTTCAAATATCATATTATATCCTCCCAAGATCAAGAAAGTCAGGAAATCACAAGAACTGAGAAAGGCATGGAAGCAGAGTCAAGCTTAACTACACAGATGACCTAAAATTAGGGTTTTGGTTTCATAGGCCATAACTCCAAATGTTTTGCTCATTCTTGTTTCTATGGGTCTCTATATGATATGAGGATCATGCATACCAATTTTCATGAAGAAACTCAATGGGGAAGGCATCTGATCAATAGATGACTTCTTGAGCAAGGCAGTGCAAAATCAGGGCATCTAAGGCCCCCAATCATCCAACCAAAGGGGTTTATCCATCATTTTGGGTGTATATGATCTTTATTTGATCTTAGAAGAAGTTATAAGTTCACAAAATTGAAGAATTTCAAGCCATTTGCAAAGTTGCCATTTTGGGAAAGTGACTTGTAATGCAAATTTGCCATTTTGGGAAAGTTTTTCAACCTCCTCTTTTTGATTCAAAAATGCTTCAAATGAAACATTCTTGGTCATGAAAGTTGTAGATTGGATCATTCCCTTTTCAAAAAGTACAAGAAATTGATCTAATTCATCATAGAACTCAAGTTATGGCCTTACAAAGTTGGGAAAAATCACATAAAATTCACTTTTACACTAAAGAGGGAAACTTGCAAAACCACTTGCCAAAGCATTTTGTGACTTCAAACACACTTCTAACCATTACACAAACATAGTACATGACCTATAATTCAGAATTGCCCAAAGAATTTACAAGTTTCATGCCTTGATCATTAAGATTTCTCAAAGGGGCCAAAACCTTCACAATTTGCAAAATCACCCACAAACTTCATTCAACTTGCTGAATTGCCTCAAAACCAATTCCATGGACCTCCCTAAAGTCAGCTGCGCAAGACACCCCATTGTCCTTGGCCTTCCATGAGCCCATACCTCCAAAGACAACTTTGTGGACTTTATGCATTTTGCTCCATACCAATCACACTGCTCCACAACAACTCTCTGACCTATCAAGGATTGATATGTGGACCTCAAGCAACCCAACACATAAAACAACACAAGCTGAAACCTCCAAGAACTCAGCATAGAAATAATTCCCCCAACTTGCAAAAGCCTTCGAATTTCATAACTCAGCCAACAAATATCAAAACTTTTTCCACCATTCAACTACACACTCATCACTGATCATTTCCCACCCTTCATTTTGCCTTGAAACACACCGTATCCAAAACACGATTTTCACATCCCTTGAACTGAACTTCTGCCAACTCCATTTTGAGGCCATTTAAACTCCAAACAAACATTGCAAGCTCTTGAGGGGAGTCATTGGAGTTGATTTGAGGCAAAGAACTGGTCAGAAAGCTCCTGGGTTGAAAGCTTCACTTCAGGTAGCCATGGAATTTATTTTTCCAGAACCTTCATTTTATGTTATAGAATGATTCTATGTGTTCCCCTGATTATCATGATATGTTTTGTTTCGAAAATGGTTGAGTTTTAAGCATTTCACAAGCTTTTGAAAATTTTGATATGTTTTCCGTTTTGCTTCGATTCATGTTCTTGATGATAAATAAATGATTTTTGTTGTGTGATTCT
The DNA here is from genome assembly GCA_963966055.1 of Lathyrus aphaca. NCBI lineage: Eukaryota > Viridiplantae > Streptophyta > Magnoliopsida > Fabales > Fabaceae > Lathyrus > Lathyrus aphaca. Next base: position 237,602,654 of record OZ014523.1, read on the forward strand.
TGTTGGGGTTGATGTGAGGATCATTTCTGGAGAGTTTGAGGGCTTGGAGTCACGTATTAAGAGAGATTGAATGTTTGGCTAGCCGGAGAAGATGACCGGAACACTGTTCCGGTCACCTGAAAGTAATTAGGGCTCAGATTAGGGTTTTAATCTTAATTAGTGAAGTTTGAATTCTGGTCATCCAGATGCGCGCGCTGGTCAATTCCCGCGTCCTAACTTTGAACCTAGGCCCTTGGATCAGTTGACTTCCATTTAAATTCATTTAATTTTCATTTTAATTGCATTTCTTTGTGCATTTTATTTAAAATAGCAAAACACTTTCAAAAAATTTTATTTTTTGCATCATGGTTTCAAATATTTTTCTCATTCTGAAAATAATTTTTATTTTATTTTTTGCATAAAATTCGTATTTATAAAATATTTAAATGTTTATTTTAATTAATTAATGAGAATTAATTAATTAAAATACTATTTAAGTTTCTAAAAATCACCAAAAAAATCACATTGCATCTTGATACATTTAGAGACATTATCAAACCCTTCAAACAAATTTCTTTTTGGTTCTTGACCTATTTTGACATTTTTCTTTGGATTTAGGATTCTTAAAAATCAATATTTTTACCCTAACTTAGAAAAATCCTTTCTGCCTAACCATGAAAAGTTTGATTATGATTCTTTTTGAATTGCACCCCACATCTCATGTAGTTTCTAGGATAAAATTGGCTTGAATTTATCTTTCATTTTCAATTTGTTTTGCATTTTTCATTGTGAGGTATCTTAAAACCCTAGCAAACTTAGGAAAATCATAAGTCCTTTAGGGTTTAGTTTCTGACCTTCCCATTTGGATAGTGAACTCATATGGGTCTAGGGTACCTTTGATTCCATTTTCAATTTTTTATCATGTCATTTGCTTCTGATTTTGAATTTTGCATTGCATATTGTATGTAAACCTTTTTTTTTGCCTTCATTTGCACCCATCTTGCATAAGCTTGCATATATGAACTTGCCATGACATTTTGTGCATCCACATGACATATAAGACATCTTAGGACATATTGAAGTCATGTTTGATCATTGCATCATCCATTTTCCATGCTTTTGCATCCATTGCATTTCATAATTTTTCATGAACTTCCATGCTTACTTTCATATCTCATTTGCATCTTCATTGTTTGTATTATCATCCACATCTCATGACATACATTTGTATCACTTCTTAGCATCATTTACATCTTGATTATGCTTCTGGTTTTGGTTTGCATCTTTCTCATTTTCATTTCATTTCACTTCCTTTTGCTAACTTTTCAGGTGGTAAGTGCTTTGAGAAGTGAATTTGCCTTCACTTCTCCTAACCTCTTCTCATCTCTTTTATGCATCTTTGCTGCATTTTTTACTTGTGAATTAGAGTGAGCTTGCTCATTCATGCTCCCTCTCCTTTCTTCTTTCTTCAAGCAACTTGTCTTCTTAAGTGAAGCAAGTTGTTTTGTTTCTTGCTGCTTCTTTTTATTTCATCTGCTTCTTCCTTGGTGGCTCTCTTGAAGATTTCTTGCAAGCCTCATAAACCCTAGGAATACCCATGCATGATCACAATTAGGGTTTGTTTAGTCCCCCATTAGTTTTACCTTTGTGTCATCTTTGTGTCTTCTCTTCTCATCTCTTAATCAAGGACTAAACCTTAAAGGTTTTAAGACTTTGTGATTAAGGTTATACCTGTATCCTTATATTAGGATGGAGTGTATAACTTTAATCCTAAGTGTTAAACCCTTAATGTGTTTAAATCCTTTAATCAATCCATCTAATAAACCACTAAGACAATAGCTTGTAACTTGGGCCTTGCATTAGGGTTCTATTTCTTCCTTTATTGGTTAAGAAGGACTAACCCTAGTGTTAATGGACAAATCCCCCTCAAGTTGTCTTACGAACCATAAAATCCACTTCTTAATCTTACCATTAACTAAAATCCATTTTAATAAAGGTTTTGTTTTGTCATGAGGTTAATCCCTAATCATGGATTAAGTTGAGGTATCTTCCTTAGCTTAAATGTTCTCATCTGTTATCCTTCTATTAGGATGGTGTAATGGGTCCATTAAATCTCTGATTATGGCTTAAACTCATTACTTAACACTAAAAAAAATACCAAAAAAATATCTAAATAATTACAAGTAGGTTAATGATCTTAATCCTACATCATAGCAATTAAGTTGAGGTGTTTACTTCATACTTAAAGTATTCTCATTACCCCTAATCAGAGGGAAGATGTGATGATTTTACTAACCCTTGGTTTAGGCTTAAGCTCACTAACTTATGAAAAACACAAAAAGCAATGAAGATTGAAAACATAAAAACAAACAATAATCGTCTCCTCCGGGATTCTTTTCTCACCCCATTCACTCACAAACGAGAACTTGCTTCTTCCATCTAATGCAAGACAGTTTGCACCTGAGCCAGACAGGTCATACACTTGAGCATAGACAAGTAAGCAGTTCACAAGTCAATTTATCTTTTAGTCTCTTTGAGTCGAACTACGGTGTTCTGACTTCCTCATTGCACGAGAGGATACGTAGGCATAACTTAACAGTTATCGAACAAAAGTCTCTGTATATCCCCCCTCCTCCGGCATTATTCTTTTAGCCTCATTATCTTAAGCTTTGCACTCTTGTTCCTGCACTGACACTTCATATATTTCACTTCACTTTCTTCCAGCACTGACACTTGCATTCTTTCCAGCTTTGATACACAGATTGCACTGACACTACCCCTTTAAACACAAACTTTCAAGCGTGGATCCCGTCGAGTACGACGGACAATCTAGGTGCTAATACCTTCACAGGTTGTAACCAACCCCCTTTCTCAGTTTCTCTGGTTCGCAACCGTCTTATCCATCTTTTCTTAGGTTTATGCAGCATTACCTTTCCTTCGGGATAAAAATGCCTAGCTGGCGACTCTATTCATCTTTCCTCTTTCGCCGACCATTCGCGTCTGTACCCTATTTGACCTAGCCTCATTTAGTGGGAGCGACACTAAGATCTATCAGATATATCAAGAACACCAAGTTCTCTACGGATAAAGAAGAAAGGATCGGTAGCAAGTGGTTTTGTAAAAATATCGGCTAGTTGATTTACACTATCAACATGCTCAAACACCACATCACCTTTCTCTACATGATCCCTAAGAAAATGATGCCTGATTTCAATATGTTTAGTGCGTGAATGAAGAATAGGATTCTTGGTAAGATTAATTGCACTAGTATTGTCACAAAATATTGGAATTTGCTTGAGAGAGATATTGAAGTCGAGCAATTGTTGTTTTAGCCATAGAATTTGGGCACAACAATATCTGGCTACAATATACTCCGCCTCTGCAGTTGATAAGGCAATAGAGACTTGCTTTTTGCTATGCCAACTTACAAGAGAGTTTGAAAAGAAATGACAAGTTCCACTAGTGCTTTTCCTATCCACTTTGCAACCAGCAAACTCGGAATCGGAAAAACCTACCAAGGAACAATCACTACCCTTAGGATACCATAAACCAAACTTAAAAGTACCACAAAGATACCTAAGTATGCGTTTAACTGATTTTAAATGTGATTTCTTAGGGCAAGATTGAAACCTAGCACATATACATACACTGAACATAATATCGGGACGCGATGCGGTGAGATAAAGAAGAGAACCAATCATACCTCGATACCTTTTTATATCAACATCCTTACCATTTTCATCACGATCAAGACTTGCATCCGTAGGCATTGGTGTATCAATAGGCTTGGAGTTTGTCATATCAAACCTCTTGAGCAACTCATTGCAATATTTAGTTTGACTTGTGAAGGTTCCATCTTCAAGTTGTCTAATTTGAAGTCCGAGGAAGAAATTTAGCTCCCCCATCATACTCATCTCAAACTCACCTTGCATAGAACTTGAGAATTCTTTAACCAACTTCATATTAGTAGAGCCAAAGATAATATCATCTACATATACTTGAACTAATATAGAATGTTTTCCTTCACGTTTAATAAAGAGAGTAGTATAAACTTTTCCTCTTGAAAAACCTTGATTGATTAAAAATTTGCTTAGACGCTCATACCAAGCTCTAGGAGCTTGTTTGAGACCATATAAAGCACGTTTTAATTTGTAAACATAATTTGGTTTTTCAAAGATTTCAAACCCAGGAGGTTGACACACATAAACCTCTTCATTTATATATCCGTTGAGGAAGGCACTCTTAACATCCATTTGATATAGTTTAATGTTTTGTGAACAAGCAAATGCAAGTAAAAGGCGTATAGCTTCAAGGCGGGCAACAGGAGCATAAGTTTCCTCATAGTCTATGCCTTCCTCTTGGTTATACCCTTGAGCAACAAGACGAGCCTTGTTGCGAATGATAGTTCCGTTTTCATCCAATTTGTTCCTAAAAACCCATTTGGTGCCAATTACTCGATGATTTAATGGAGGTGGAACAAGGTCTCAAACCTCATTTCTTTTAAATTGATTTAGTTCCTCTTGCATAGCTAGGAACCAATTTTCATCAAGTAATGCTTCTTTGGCATTCTTAGGCTCAATTTGAGATATAAAGGCATGATAAAAACAAAAATTACTTAGCCTTGATCTAGTAATGACACCCTTTGAGATATCTCCAATGATGTTATCGATAGGATGATCTTTTGATGTCTTCCATTCCAATGGTAGATCATTTTGAGGGGATGATTCACCTTCATCTTTGAGACTAGACACATCAACCGACTCCTTATACACAACATCCGGAAAGGGTTCAACACGAGAAACAACAATGTCTTTAACAATCTCACTAGAGGAGGCACCTACACCAATAACATCACTACCTTTTTCGATAACATTAGGATAAGCTTCATCAAAGGATACATGTACATATTCTTCGACTATAAGCAACCTTTTATTAAATATTCTATATGCTTTGCTTGAATTAGAGTATCCAAGGAAGATGCCTTCATCCGCCTTTGAATCAAATTTTCTAAGATTCTCTTTTCCATTATTAAGCACAAAGCATTTGCAACCAAAAACATGAAGATGTGAAACATTTGGTTTTCTTCCTTTTAATAGTTCATAGGGCGTTTTGTTTAGAATAGGTCGAATAGTGATCCTATTCAAAACATAGCAAGCGGTGTTAATAGCATCGACCCAAAAATATTTAGGAAGACCGCTATCATTAATCATAGTTCTTCCCAATTCCTCTAACACACGGTTTTTACATTCCACGACACCATTTTGTTGTGGTGTTCTAGGAGTGGAGAAGTTATGATCAATGCCATGGTTTTCACAAAAAATTTCAAAGAGATGATTTTCAAACTCACCTCCATGGTCACTTCTAATAGTTACAATTTTTGTGCCAAGTTTGTTTTGAGATAATTTGGCAAAAGTTTCAAAGGCCGAAAAGGTATCACTTTTACTAGCTAAAAAGATAGTCCAACAAAATCGAGAGTAGTCGTCAACAATAACAAAACCATAATAGTTCCCTCCTATACTTTTGATTCTATAAGGACCAAAAAGATCCATGTGTAGAAGTTCAAGAGGTCTAGAAGTAGAGACTAGATTTTTTGATTTAAAAGATATCTTAGTTTGCTTACCCATTTGGCACGCATCACAAAGATGATCTTTAGTGAACTTTATGTTAGGCAAACCGACTACTAAGTTTTTGGACACAGTCTTATTTAGCAAGTTAAAGTTGATATGAGCTAAACGTCTATGCCAAAGCCAAGATTCCTCACTTTTGGAAATAAGACATTTAGGGTTACTCATGGTCATCGAATTCAAATCAAGCATATAAACATTATTAACTCTCAGGCCTTTAAACACATCCTCTTTGTTGTCATTGTGTTCAATTATGCATCCTTCTTTAGAGAAAGAGACATTATATCCCTTATCACATAATTGACTAATGCTAACAAGGTTATGTTTAAGACCCTCAACTAAAAGGACATTAGAGATAGATGTAGAAGAGGGATTACCTACACTACCTTTACCGAGTATAGCTCCTGTGTTGTTATCACCATAGGTAACAAAGCCCTTCTTCTTAGCCACAAAGTCATAGAATAGGGAAATATCGCCTGTCATATGTCTTGAGCATCCACTATCAAGAAACCACCGTTTCTCCATAGTCTCAAGACACTCCACCTGTGTAATTAGACAAGAGAGAAAGGTAACCAATTTTCATTGGGTCCTAGAGTGTGAGTGAAAATTTTGGTACTTTTAGGAAACCATTGACAAATGCCTTTTGGGACCAAGTGTTTCCTAAAGCGACATTTGGCAATTTTATGACCTTCCCTGCAACAATAGTGACATTTCAAGAATGGTTTTGATTTGCATTGACTATTTTGATCCTTCACAACATAGGTGTATTTTTGAAATGTATTATTCATTGATTCCCTAAAGTTTGAATGATCAATAGTGAATGTCTTTTTTGGTTGTGATAACTTGTTTAGTTTGGCTTGAAGAGTTTTGACTTCCTTTTGCCAAATCCAACAAGTTTCACAACCATGAAAGTTGTGCCATTCTCGTTTGTCTTCTACTATAGATTCTACCATTGATGCCTTAAGAGCTTCCATATCATTTTCACTATCCAAAACCTTTCCTTCTAAATAGGAAAAAATTCTTTTATCGGATGCAATACGCTTGAAGGCTTCTTTAGCTTCTTGATGGAGAATATTAAACTTACTAAGCAAATCATTATAAGAGAGTTTTTCAGCATATTCATATTTAGCATGTCTTACCTCTTTCTTGCTTTTCTTGTGAGCCATGAGGAAAATATTTACTCCCTCTTCCTCATCACTTGAAGTATCTTTGCTAGATGACTCACTATCGTTTTCCCAAGCTATATATGCTCTTCTATCCTTGTTGCCTTTTCTTTGATATTTGTCTTTTGCCTTGTTTTTCTTTAACATAGGGAAATCCGGTTTGTAATGTCCCAGTTTTCCGCAGTTGTAACAAGATCCTTTGCCCTTAGTACTTTTAACATACTCTTGCTTGGAAGGATTTGATTTTCTTCGATCGTTGATGAGACGCTTTTCCGAATGAGAAATCTCATTCTTTTTGAGATATCAATTGTATCTTCTTACGAATAAGCCCATATCTTCATTTGATTCGTCATCATCATCACTCGTATCACTCCCACTATCTTTATTTGTGGAGGATTTTGATGAAGAAGCTTTTAATGCAATGGACTTCTTCTTCTTCTCATGATCTTTATTTTTCTCCATCTTTTCTTTCTTCTCTTTGTCTTCATGCTCATTTAAGTTTAAGAGCTCTTGTTCATGCTCTTGTAGTTTTCCAATGAGAGTCGTTAGATCCAACGTTCTTACATCATTGGCTTCTTTAATTGCCATAACTTTTGGCAACCATTCCCTAGTAAGACATCTCAAAATCTTGTTAGTTGCAACATCATTAGGAGTAGTTTTACCAAGAGCATTTAATCTATTTGTCAAGTGAGAAAATCTTTTTCCCATTTCACCAACGGTTTCCCCTTGGCTCATGTGAAAACGATCAAACTCTTGTTGTAGAGTATTAATTCTAGCAAGCTTAACATCATCGGTTCCTTCATGGGCAACTTGTAAGGCTTCCCACATAGCTTTAGCCGATGTGTGATGAGAAACTCGAAAATATTCATCATCTCCAAAGGAAGCTATAAGTATGTTTCGAGCTTTCCAATCGTAGCTATATTTCTTTTCATCATTATCATCCCATTGTGCTTCCGGTTTCTCAATTTGGACATTATCCGGTCCGACCATGGTTATTTGAAAAGGGCCTTCTTGGATAACTTTCCAAATTTTTCTATCAACAGAGTTGATATGGATACGCATACAATCTTTCCAGTGACTATAGTTTTCTCCAGTAAAAACTGGAGCTCTATTGTACGCCCCCGTTGGATCGTTGTCCATTTTCCAATAAGTTGTATGTGAAGCACTAGATAAACCGGTGCTCTTGATACCACTTGTTAGACGATAGCGCGGATCTAGAAGGGGGGTTGAATAGATCCCTTTTTAAAATTTATCTTTTCAAAATTAAGTTGAAAGAGAATAGCAGAAGTTTCCCGGAAAATCGTCTAGTTCAAATTTGAAGTCACCGGAGATCGGATATGCGTAAAACCCAATTAGAATGAAATGATGACTAGATGAATTAATGATTTACAAATGATACACTTGAATATTCAGCACATGATAAAACTAGTCTTAATGATGATTAGAGAAGAAAACAAATACAAAGATAGTGATCTTGTGTGATTGATCCTTTTATCAAACACTTAGAGTGCACACTCCAAGGGCAATTTTGTTGTGTCAAATAGTGCAGAAGTTTACTCACTCCAATCAACACTTTTGATTGAAGCAATTTATCAAACACCTTGTTTGCACTAATTTGATACACCAGAATTTTCAAGCACACAATATCAATATGAACAAAAGTAAAATGCGAGAAATAATAAGAACACAAGGAATTTGTTGAGGCAGTTCCTTCGTCGTCCTCGCTCGAAGTACTCTGCCCCCAATTCAAAATTGAATTGGGCAGTTTTATTAAATCGCAAATGTTTTACAAGAATAGAAATGAATTAACCAACAAACCAAACTAAGTTGAAAATGTTGTCTATTCTTCTTCTTGTCCCTTGATCCAAAGTAGAATCAAGTCTTCCACGCGTGTCGAGAAAGCCTCCGATTAATTTGCTCCCTTATAGCAAGAATACACGATTCTTCAAATTTTGAGCACGACTGAGTTTCTCCCACACTTGTGAACCCACAAAGACCTTCGCAATCCTCCGTCTACTGTGATATGAGAGAACGATCCACTTGATCTTCAATCTACCTCACTCGGCTGAATCTACGACCGAACAATGTGTGCAAAACCCCCAAATCTTCAATAATCTTGGAGGATAAAACCCTACGTATTTTTCCAAGGAAAACCCACACACTCTAAACCCAATCTGAAATTCTGATTCACGATTGAACGTTATCTTCAAAACGCACACCAAGATCAAACAAAGATTATTGTGTGTAAGATTTTGTTGTTCTTCTCAAAAGAAATTCAGCAGCTATTTATATTGGTTAGAGTAAATGAATCATAAAAGAGAGAAAAATAAATGAAAAAATGAGTCAGCACAGTGATGAGCCGACTCAAACCTTTAAATGAGTCGGCTCAAACTTACAGATGAGTCAACCAAAATTAACAGAGAGGCAGCCTGTTAAGACCCGTGAAAAATGAGAAGAAAACATTTCTTGATGAGTCAACTCATGATGGATTATGAGTCGGCTCATCCATTACCATGAGTCGACCAAAAACATGTTTCGGGCAGCCTGTTTGGACCTGTGCATTTATCACCATTTTACACTTGCATGAGTCGGCTCATAAAGAGTTGTGAGTCGACTCATCCACACTTTGTGAGTCGACAAAAATGATGTATCAGACAGCCTGTTTGGACCCGTGCATTTATCATCAATTTAACACTGAATGAGTCAGCTCATGGATGAATTTGAGTCGGCTCATTCGGTATATTTTTCCAAAAATGCCAATCTTCCTTTTTTCATTTTGAACCTGTCAAGCTTTCTAAACATGCCAAGTTTTTAACACATTAAAACCATGCTATGTCACACACTTTTCGCCAAAAAGAATAAGAAAAAAGTACACCCAAAATATATCAATACTACCACTTACATATTTTCTTCAAGACAAATTTCAAGTCATGATATTTAATCTTCTTCTTCCTTGAATGTCCGAAAGGTTGGCTCCAATCGCACCTTCAGGTTTAAGACGATTAAATAGGGGTAGCTGTCATACCCCAAATTTGTCCCACCCTTTATTTATAACCTTAATTGGATTTTTGTTTCACATTCATATGCATTTCCATTAAGTTATAACTTTGAATTCATTCATTTGCATGAGTTCCTAAGACATGAGATCAAGATGGTATTTAAATCAAAGTTTCTATTAGTTTGAAGTTCTAATACTCAAATTAAGAGAAAGGCTTAGCTCACAACATCATGAGCATTTTTCTGCTAAAGTTCATTCATCTACCAAGTTTTTCTTATCAAAGTTCATCAAATATCAAGTTCACCTTCTTCAAGGTTTCTCAATATCATCAAGTGTCAGACTAAGAAAGTTGTGAATTAGGGTATGACTCTTTATTAACATCTCAAGAGCAGTGATTCCACTTCAAGTGCAGTTATGCAGTCATGACCGAGATTATATGTAAATTTTACCTAATCTTGGTCAAACTATCAAGAATTTGCTTCAATTGCAAGTTATCTGTGTCAGTGGTTTATTTCCACAATAATGTGTGCCCAAGGTCAATTTGTTTTGTATGGAGGTCATCAGGTTATCAAATTCTAATTCATGAGGAGTTTGGTTCAATCATCAGATTCATCATGGCTCACCAGTCAATTAGTGGTTTATTTGTAGATTAGTTTTCCTCAATGCAGGTTCAATAATCAGGGCAAGGTTTCAAATTGATTTAGGTGGCTATTTGTTTCAGTTGTGAGTTGTCTGATGATAAATGTGTTCATTTTACCAATGACTTTTGTGGAAAACTTTGGGTTTGGTTTTGGATTCATCTATTCCTTAAATCGGGTTTTCGTCATCCATTTGTTCGCCATTCATAAGATCCATTTCTCTAACCAAATTTCACTTAACCATTATCCATTTCCAATTAGTCACACTTAACCTGTTTCTTGATTATTCCAATTCATATCCAAATTCCATGATTCAATTTTAACTCATCATCCATATTCATTTAAGTGTCTATAGTCCATTTTCATTAACCACATTTCAAATTCATTAATAGTTTTTTCTTAATCCTTTTTACTATCCATATTTAAATTCAATAATACCCATTTTCATTTTCATTACAAAAAAAACCACTTATACAATTTCATCATATAAGCCCATCTTTTTATTATTATTACAACCATTAAAAATTACATACATCACAACGTAGCAATTCATATCACACAATTTTCCACCAATTTTCACTCAAGCAAGCCATGCCAAAGCAACACAATACACACGATGCACACTACTTGCCAAAGAACTTGTATAAGCATGCACACGTTTCATGCTAGCATACACAATGTACACAACCAACCTTCAGCAATACGTGACAAGACGCTGAGCAAAATTTCACGACAGCCCCACAGAAAAACTACTCGCATACATCACAAAGAAAATGAATACATAATTGGTCACAAGAGGCACGTCACAGCATAAGCAGTAAGAAAAAATTGCATTTACAAAGAGATTGATAACAGAACTTGGAGAAATAAAAGAAGGGATTTCTCTAACAAACGCATACACCATCATCCATTTCTCCCTCTCGAGTCTCATCATTCGGTATCACTCTTTGAAACCTTCACGCATCCTTTTCCTCCCTCACTCTACATCTTCTTCATTTCCTCTTCTTCATCTTCAACCTGAAAACCCCAAGAAAATCTCCTAAATCTTCATAAAATTGACCTGCAAAAGGAAAAACATCAACGAATTCAACACACATCAACACCTTCAACACCCAAACCAATACCACTCGCAAACTAGAAAGAAAAAAGAAAACGAGAGACGAATTCAAACGTAGAGAAAGTGAAAACGAACCGAAGGAGAAAGTTGAGAGAAATCGCGAGACCCAGAAGCCAAACAAATAGAGAGGGATTCATACCGATCGAAGGAGAAACAGAAGCAGATCATGAGGTTTGGTGTCGCGACGGAAGGAGAGAGGAGAAAGGCGGAGCTGACTCATTTTCCGACGAAGCGCGGGAAAGAAGATTGAGGGAGATGTTGCGCCGTGAGGAGATTGAGGAAGGAGACCAATTTTCTTTGAATTGAGTTTGTCTTCTGAAGCGTACAAGTCGTTGATTTCTCTTCTTTTATTTAGTGTGATTGCTATTTTACTGAAATTATATCTTGTACCCCTATAATTATCCTAATATCCCTACATAATTTTTTAATTTCAATTTTACCCTTTTAATATTTAAATAAAAATTTAAAATTTTTACCGCGAAGTCAGAGTAAAAAAAATAATATTTTTTAAATTTGGATTAGACGAACCAGATGTACAATGGGTAAGTAAACCGGTTAAGAAAATTATAAACCTGAAAGTAGCATTGTTACATTTTCCGGTTTAGAAAATTTCAAAACCGGAAATAACACACATGTGTTATCCGGTTTGTAACTTTCTTAACCGAAAGTAGCAGGGTTGAGTTATTCGGTTCGTATTTTATTTTTTTTATTTATAAATTTTCAATATTTTTTCAATTTTCAATTTTTTATTTTTCAATTTTCAATTTTTTTTATTTATATATTTTCAATTTTCAATTTTTTTATTTTTTTTATATTTTTATTTATTTTTTCATTTATTCACTATTGATTTTTTTATTTTTTCAATTTTTTTATTTTTTATTTTATTTTGTTTACATTCACTTAATTTTGGGAACATTCAATTTTTTATTAATCTTTTAATTTACTTAATTAACAAAAATATCTAAGAATAGGAAGAGTAGTAATAACACATATTTTTGTGTGTGGTTATTTTAAGACTCTTATGATTTTTTTTAATGCTAATAACGTAATGTCACTACTTAAATTATAATCAATGATGTTAAATTTTGAATTTATAATAGGATATTATAATTATTATATCATTATGATTATCCTATCATGATTATAATCATAAGAAACAATTATTAATTTTTATGCGATTTTAAAATGGATAGCATAAATGATAAGAATTACTATATTGAAAAAATATATTCAAACTATGCTTTTGTTAAAATAAAAAAATTAAATAATTATTAATAAAAGTTCTAAAATAAAAAATACAAATAATAAACTATAAGATTTAGAAATTAAAAAAATGTTTTGTAATAAGTTATAAATAAATAAATAACTAAAAATATTTTTTGCATTTTCTAAACACATTTAAAGAAAATATATAAATAAATGCTTCTAATTAAAATTTATAAAATTAAAACTATAATTATATAATTAAATACGAGAAAAATTAAAAGAGGGTTTAATTTAAAAGAGGTTTGTAAAATAATTGTAATCAAATATTCATTTTAATTTTAGTTTATAATTTAATAATATTAAATAAAAGAGTTAAATATATATTTTTTATCTTCTTTATACAACATTCATTTTTAATTTATCTAAAAAATAAAATAAAATATTAATACTATAAATATTTCATTACCAAGTTTATTATTTATTTATTTTTACAAAAATTCAATTTGAATTTTCTAAATGATTTTTATATGGTGTTATTGATTAAACTTATTTCATTGATTTAATTATTTAATAAATAAATATTTAATTAATTTATCTATAATTTCAAATTGGTATTTAAATAAAAAATGTGTTACTTACTATATATTTACTTTGTTTTTAAATATATTTTTTATTTTTATATTGCTTATTATTTATTTGAAATAAGTTCAATGTATTTAATTTTATTTGGTAAGAAGTTAACTTTGGACATTTATATCGGAAAAAAATTGAAAATTGAAAATTTATAAATAAAAAAATTGAAAATTGAAAATAAAAAAAATTGAAAATTGAAAAATGAAAAAAATTGAAAATTTATAAATAAACAAAATAAAAAAATAAAAAATAAAATACGAACCGGATAACCCAACCATGTTACTTTTGGTTAAGAAAGTTACAAACCGGATAACATATGTGTGCTACTTCCGGTTTAGAAATTTTCTAAACCGGAAAATGTAACAATGCTACTTCCGATTTGTAATTTTCTTAACCAGATTACTTACCATTGTACATCCGATTCGTCTAATCCAAATTTAAAAAATATTATTTTTTTACTCTGACTTCGTGGTAAAAATTTTAAATTTTTATTTAAATATTAAAAGGATAAAAATGGAATTAAAAAATTATGTAAGGGTATCAGGATAATTGTAGGGGTACAAGGTATAATTTCCCTATTTTACCTTTTTTTTTTCATTTTTGTTAGAAAGATCTTCAGGAAATTATACCTTGTACCCCTACAATTATCCTAATACCTCTACATAATTTTTTAATTTTCAATTTTGCCCTTTTAATATTTAAATAAAAATTTAAATTTTTTACCGTGAAGTCAGAGTAAAAAATAATATTTTTTAAATTTGGATTAGACGAACCGGATGTACAATGGGTAAGTAATCCGGTTAAGAAAATTATAAACCAGAAGTAGCACTGTTACATTTTCCGATTTAGAAAATTTCTAAACCGGAAATAGCACACATGTGTTATCCGATTTGTAAATTTCTTAACCGGAAGTAGCAGGGTCGGGTTATCAGGTTCGTATTTTATTTTTTTATTTATAAATTTTCAATTTTTTTTCAATTTTCAATTTTTTTAATTTTTCAATTTTCAAAATTTTTTTTATTTATAAATTTTTTTTATTTATAAATTTTCAATTTTTTTTATTTATTTTTCATTTATTCACTATTGAATTTTTTTTCAATTTTTTTTATAATTTTTTCAATTTTTTTTACAGTAACTTAATTTTGGGAACATTCAATTTTTTATTAATCTTTTAATTCACTTAATTAACAAAAATATCTAAGAATAGGAAGAGTGGTACTAACACATATTTTTGTGTGTGATTATTTTAAGACTCTTTTGATTTTTTTAATGATAATAACGTAACGTCACTACTTATTTTATAATCAATGATGTTAAATTTTGAATTTAAAAAATACAAATAATAAACTATAAGATTTAGAAATTAAAAATATTTTGTAATAAGTTATAAATAAATAAATAACTAAAAAATTGTTTTTGCATTTTCTAAATACATTTAAAGAAAATATATAAATAAATGCTTCTAATTAAAATTTATACAATTAAAGCTATAATTATATAATTAAATATGAGAAAAATTAAAAGAGGATTTTAATTTAAAAAAGGTTTGTAAAATAATTTTAATCAAATATCATTTTGATTTTAGTTTATAATTTAATAATATTAAATGATAGAGTTAAATATATATTTTTTATCTTCTTTATACAACATTCATTCTTAATTTATCTATAAAATAAAATAAAATATTAATACTATAAATATTTCATTACCAAGTTTATTATTTATTTATTTTTACAAAAATTCAAGTTGAATTTTCTAAATGATTTTTATATGGTGTTATTTATAAAACATGAAATATTATTGATTTAATTATTTAATAAATAAATATTTAATTAATTTATCTATAATTTCAAATTTGTATTTAAATAAAAAATGTGTTGCTTACTATATATTTACTTTGTTTTTAAATATATTTTTTATTTTTATATTGCTTATTATTTATTTGAAATAAGTTCAATGTATTTAATTTTATTTGGTAAGAAGTTAACTTTGGACATTTATATCGGAAAAAAATTGAAAATTGAAAATTTATAAATAAAAAAAAATTGAAAATTGAAAATTTATAAATAAAAAAAATTGAAAATTGAAAATTAAAAAATTGAAAATTGAAAATTTATAAATAAACAAAATAAACAAAATAAAATACGAACCGGATAACACAACCATGCTACTTCTGGTTAAGAAAGTTACAAACCGGATAACATATGTGTACTACTTCCGGTTTAAAAATTTTCTAAATTGGAAAATGTAACAATGCTACTTCCGATTTGTAATTTTCTTAACCGGATTACTTACCCATTGTACATCCGGTTCATCTAATCCAAATTTAAAAATATTGTTTTTTAAGTCTGACTTCGCGGTAAGAAATTTAAATTTTTATTTAAATATTAAAAGGACAAAATTGAAATTAAAAAATTATGTAAGGGTATCAGGATAATTGTAGGGGTACAAGGTATAATTTACAGATCTGCATTGTGGTTGTTGTTTACAGACATGGGCTAAGCCCATTGAATTCCTAATCACAATTTGGTTGCAGCGGTGAACCCTGAGTCTGAGTGGTATAATTTTAACTTTCTTGTTTACCTTGTTTTGTTCTATTAATTAGTTAATTAATTCTTTTTTTAGATTGATTAGGTTTTAATGTTACTTAAATTTCTTAATGGAATGTTAGTTGATTGGATGATAATTGTTTAATGGTTAATTAATCTTTGTGATTAATAGTTTGGATTAGGTTTTTGCTTAGGATTCTAAGTAGAATTTTAATTTTAGAATTTTTGCTTAGGATTCTAAGTAGAATTTTAATTTTAGAATTTCATTTACATCGATGATTAGAGATTTTTTAGAATCTTAATGATTTTTTTTGTTAATTTTTGATTAAAATGTGGATTATTTTCTTGTTAATTTTTTATTAATTGTTGAACTTTAGTTAAGACTTTTGTATTATTCTCTTAATAACTTTGTTAAAACTCTTGCTAGAACATTGATTGATCTAACCTGGTTGTTTCTTGATGTTGAATGCTTGAGCATTGATTGGACTAATGGTGAAGCTTCTGACAAGTATTCTTGAGTTCTTTTGCGCATATTGGAGAGGCAACGAACCTTCTTCGTTAGGTAATCCTAGAATCTCGATTTTATCTCTTCTTCAAGTATCATTCTAGGATTTTGTTGATTAAGAGCATATAATTAGATGCATCTGAAATCAACCTACATGAGGTTTTGTTTGTGGTTAGAATAGGGCAAAATGTGACAACCTTGAGACTTATGGTTTAAGTTATTCATGATGAAGTTACTCTTTTCCACACCCTCCCTTAATCGTAATATTTTTCTCATTCCATTTTGATTATTAAAATTAGTTTCAAGCATGATAAAATCCTGGAAATATTCATGAGTGTTCTTTAACCTTTTATTTAATTTTTAATTTCATTTTTTAACAATGTTGGTAATTGTGTTGGATTTTTTATTCAAAGTGGACCTAATCTTGCATTTAGGCTTGAAAAATTATCTTGAAAAATTATCTTCACATAATAGTTTGAACCTATTGTTTTTTATTTGAGTAGTCAAATGAATATAGAATGTTTGGATATTCACTTTTCCTTTGTGCGATAACTTTATATGCCTTTTTGAATCAAATCTTTAAAGGTTAAATGTTTGATCAATGCCTTGTTGTCTTACTTATCAAGTGAATTGTTTGAACACTTTGGTGCATAATTTTGTGTATTCATTTATGCCATAACAAGCTACTAACTTCATCATGCTATGACCAAATTTTCATAATTTTTCAAGTCTTCTAACTTTTTTTCATAAGCTATTCAATGTATATTTCATTACTTGAGCTGTAGGATTTATTCTTAGGAATTTAAGAGATGTACTTATGAAATCATTCAATGTCTTATTTCTCATCCATGTACATTTTCTATGACATGAACCAAGGATTTTAAAATGCATTTTATAAGTCATGTTTCATACTTTTGATTGATGTTACTTCTTACACAAGTTTGAACCTATATATGCCTCAAATTGTGATACCTTTTGATTGAGTTCTTATATTCTTCACTTATTTATTCTTCTTGAGTCTGAAATGTGATGTTTTAGAAAGTTTTATATACTTCCTTGGATGTATGAAAATCAATTTGAATTGATCTTTTCACTTATTCACATGATTAATACTTTACATGTTCATAGAATGAGATTAGGGTAATCTTGAGCTAGCCTTTGACATTGCATGATCATGACAACTTTGTGGAACTTGAAAAAGGATTATAAATGTTGATTAATTGGGTTTATTAGCTTGAGTATGAGGTAAATCCTTTTGATTACATTTTATAGGTCATTTACACACTTCCTTCGATGTTACCTTTTGACATACATTGAACATGATTACTTTTGCATTTTGATGACATTTTTTGAGATAATTTGCATATCATCCTTATGCAACATTTGTGGATCATAAACATGATGTATTATAGGTTTTTAATTCTGACTTGGATGTTTATGTACCTCTTTTACATTCCAATTTATTCTATTTGTTTGACTTATAAGTTGCATGCTCTTAGGAAGTGATCAATGCTTGGATTGAACACCATATACTTTAACTTTTGAAATGTATCAACATGGGAACTTTGTGATGACTTGAATTTTATTATAGGAATCCCAAATATGCACACACTTCTTATCTAGACCATTTACAAGCCCACTTCATGCTTTATATGGTTGTCACTTGTTTTGGTAGCAATGCTTGTAAATAAAATAGTTTGTTTGTTTTTATAAAAGATATGCCAAGATTAAGGTTTGCTAATCCTTTTCAAATGTATTCTATCAATCGAGTATATGAACATGATTACAATTAATATGATCACATACCCTCTTAATATGTATCCTTTTGGTCCCGATATCTTGAGAGTTACTGTACCGATCGATAATTACTCTCGCGTATTACCAATCAATACAAAATCATGAAGTTCAATACAAAGCGAATATTTATTCACAAGTCCGTTTATGTTACTTGATCGTGATGAAACAATTAGATCAACGTTTAGAAATCCTATTTCTAACTCAAACCAAACCATACAATTCAAAGAAACAAAAATTACTTTATCATATATTGAACATAATCGTGTTCACATACAAAAGATCAAAAGAAATACATAATAGAAATATTAACTACCTCTAATCTTGACACAAGACAGAACTTAGCAAACCATTTCCATGGTAGCTTGTGTTGCAAGAAAGGAAAGGAATTGTACGAGCATCATAAGTCGAATAATCGAGAGTTGATGCGGTAAAAGTTTGATCCTTTATGCTTCAAGAAAAATTTCTCTTCAAACCCTAAAGATTTGAAAAATGAAGTTTGATCCTTTATGCTAGAATATCAAATATGTGAAAAATGAGGTTTGTTTTCTAAAAATATCTCAAGGGAGATATTTATAGAAGTGAACAAATCTACCTAAAAAGGGGAGGGCGCTAAGCGGCCTTAGAGTGCGCTTAGCGCCATCAGCATCTAAACCGCCTTAAGGTCTTATCATGCTTAGCAAGCCCACAACGGGCTCCAAGCACCCAGAGACCAGAAGCTACTGACTTGAGTGTGTTGAGAGCATGCTAGGAGGGCGCTTATCGCGCTAACACTTTCCAAAATTCTTGCACTTATTCTTTTCAGCCCCCCTTCTTCACCAATGGACTTTAGGCATCCATTTTAGCACAAAAATCCTACAAAATACAAGAAAACATCATAATACGAGAAATGGAAAGCGAAAATGGTAAATTACGTATTTACACTAAAAGTGGTGGTTTAAACAACCGATTTAAAGAGAAAAGCATTGTAAAGTGCCATCAAATGATATGAAATATAGCTATAATTTGGCACTTAATAACTCTCCCCAACTTTACTATTTTATTTGTCCTAAAAAAAGTTTCTAACTGAGAAAGAATCTGAACTTATGTACAAGAGATCTGTAACCAAAGCGAAAACATAACAACACTTGAATGGTTCATACAGAGGAAGTGTAATCAAAGTAATCCTTATCACGACTCTTTAAACAAAGCATGAAAATGAAACTATTACTAGGTGAAAAGTACATCAAGAATTCTTAAAAAATACTAAAACAACTATGAACCACACCATATCACACAATCATCACAAGATGAAAACAATTATGAGGTTTTTTCACTCACCACACAAGTATGCAAGCATCCAGGACAAGTTATGTTTTAAACAAACAAAATGCGATAATAAGTATGAAAGAAACAATCTCAAGGACTTCAAAGGTTGTAATGTGGCTTGGGTTACAAGAAAGAGTCATATCTCAAGTTATGGAAACAAAATTTCCTAATCCTATTAGAGCTTTGAAACTTCATATTCATACACACCAAAAATTTCACCTTCTTGTTTTCATTGATGCATCATTAAAATCTTTTTTTTCTTCTTGGCCATTCATGCCATTTTCTTTCTTTTCTCAATTTTTTTCTTTTCTTTGTTCCTTTTTTACTCTTTCTATTTACAACCACTTTCTTTTCATTGATGCATCAATCTATCTTTTTCCTCCCCAAATTTAGTTCCAACCAAATATAGCTTTTCAAAATGCTCTCACACATCTAAGGCAAGACACAACAAGCAACCATACAAGGTTGAGGTTCACACTTTTGGATCAAATATCAAGGTCTATTTTCAAAAATAATTCTTGTGCAACAAAACACAATTTATTACAAACATAGGCCTCGATAGAAAGGTTCAGAAGGGGGTATCAAATTCTCTCTCACTCGCAAGGTAAATTGATCATACAACATTTTGGTCTAGTGGTTTATCTCAAAGTGCTCAAAAATTACCTTAGTCATTTTCTTTCAATCATACAAACCATACAAATGCAAGATTTAAACATAACACGAACAAGCTAAACACAATGTAGATTTCCCTCATATATATATATATATATATATATATATATATATATATATATATATATATATATATATATATATATATATATACACACACACACACATAAATGGAAGCTACCTTATAATGGCTATGTTCTGAATGGTTCACAATTAAAAAGTATCAGGCAAGAATTCATGCAAACTAACTTTTCACAAGCCTAGAGTTTCAATGATAATGCTAAGTCTAAAAAGCAATAAAAAACATACCTTGTCACAGTACCTCGACTTACACATATCATTACCACTCAAGTGTGCATGGCTTCATCAATTACGACACTCATGGTTCCTTCAAAATTAAAACTAAGGACCAAACAATTAAAATTTAAAATTTAAACTATACTAAACTACAAAGCAATAATACTTAAAATATAAATATTATAAAAACGAGTGTGTCGTAATGCGAAAAACAACCGGAAGAACATAGAAGCGTTGTCACCGAACATTTTTTATCCTGATGAGGGAAAGGAGAAGGATAGAAGAAAACCTAAGGGAAAAGGAAAAGACGAGGTCATCACAACCAAGTATGGGCTCGGGAGTCGGTTACACGAAGGAAAGGTATTATCACCCCTTCGTGTTCATCGTACTCGATGGGATCCATGCTCGCCGCTCTTCTCAAAAGGGGTCTTCATCTGAAGCTCAATCTACTGCTAAACTGGAAAGGACGGGAAAGAAACAAGAACGAAAACGGAAAACAAAAATGAATGGGTGAAAGAAAGAAACACACTCGATAAGGAATCACACCCCAGCCTGATGTATCTCGTTGCAACGAGAATCAGAGTCCACGTAGTTCTGACTAGAATAGGGAGGTTTGTTCGCTAGGCATCACACTTATGCCTACGTATCTCAACTAGAGTGAGAATCAGAGCGTTATGGTTTGGTTCACTAAGGGTGACCACAATCTTCTTTTGTATTTTTTAAGTTGACAATGTCAAGTGCGCGTTCCAGCGGTTAGATGTTGACACGCAAGCGTTTATCTGTTTGCGGTAGAATGGACTTAACATGTCTTGCGTCTGCACCAGAATGAGATGAGAAAAGAAAGACGGTTGATACTTGGTTCAAGTCTTTTAAAGAAATATTTTTGTTGTTTTGTTTGTTCTATGTATAGCACTAAAGACTATGACATAGGTGTGAATACTTTACAAGATCACCCCCAAATGGGACGTTTGCAAAGTATCCTAGAAGAGCGAAGGAGACCTTTCCTAATCATTTTCCATGTGCTTAAGGCTCATGACGCATTATACACATTATTTGTTAAGTGTTTTTTCCTTTTTTGTTTTAGAGAGAGGAGAGAAAGACTCGAGGGTTAAAAAGAAAAACACTAAGGGGGAACTTTATCCTAAAATTTATCATACAATGATTGATCCTATAGTTGAGGTTTCTATCTTATTCCAACTTAATTAAGTTGGACTAGGCACCTAAGGGAAAACTTGTGATCTAGGAACAAGTGTACAAACGATAAAATCAATTACGACAAAGTCGAAAGATTAAAAAAAATCCAAGTAAACAAAACAACGAAAGATTTAGGGATTATTGTCACTCCCTGGATTTCCATCCTGGTACAAACACGAAAGTGGCGCGGAAAGAGGTAGAGTCGCCAGCCAGGCATTTTTATCCCGAAGGAACGGGAATGGTAATGCTGCACAAACCAGAAGAAAAGAAAAGGAAGGACACGGGTCCTGCGAACCAAAGAGACTGAGTTCGGGAGTCGGTTACGACCTGGGAAGGTATTAGCACCCCAGATCGTTCGCCGTACCCGACGGGATCCACGCTTGCAAAGAAATCTGTTTCAAAGGGTGAAGAACTGAAAGCTGCTGCAAAACTGAAACTGAATCTGAATAAGGAAGAAAAGAAAAGGGAACTGAAAAAGAAATGAAAAGGAAAAATGTAGGGAAAATAAAGATTGTGCTCGAACGGGCCTTACCCCGCTGCCTACGTACCCCATCTGGACAATGAAGATCAGATTCGCCGTAGTTCCCCTAACTAGGGGTGGAAAATATTGCTTGTGTCTTAAGGCTTGAACTACCTATGTCAATGCTCAGGTGTTACAGGCTCGAACGACGAGTGCGTTACCGTCTTGCAAAATGACAAGTAGGAGCAAGTTCTTACGATGAGAGTGAAGGTGATGAGAAAAGAAGTCCCGAAGGAGAGACGCTTATTGTTTGTCCAGTGTTTTTTATGAGTTTTCTGCTTTGATGTTTGCATAGGTAAGTGTACCTAAGTCTTACTCAATGGGATGTGTACTTCTTACATCATCCCAAAATGGAATGTGCAAGAGGCACGCCTATCTATGGAGTAAATCCCCAAATCTATTCCCACAAGTGAAGGCTCAGACACACTGACCTACTGGCATTTATTAAGTGTTTTTGTGGTTTTTTGATTTAGAAGTGCTTTTTATGCTTTTCTTTGTGAAGTAATCTCATGATAAAACCTATCCACCATGAGGGATATCCTACACCTTGCCCCGAAATGGAACGCATGCAAGTATCTCATAGAAAAGTCTCGTGTCACATGAGAAGATTCGTTATTTATTAAAGTGAATTGAAGTTAAGTTTGAAGATGAGAAGAGAGAGCACCAAAAGGATCTCAAAGGTAAAAAAGTCTAATGGGGAAGACTAATCCTAATGTTATCATGCATGGGAGTCCTAGGTTAGTGGGGTTTGAATTCTATCCTAATGAAGAAGAAGGAAAGAAAAGGAGAAGAAGAACTAGAACATAACTTACTCCTCTATAGGAGATAAGTTGTTTCTAGAAAGGGGAAAGAATGAAGTTGAGCAAAGGATGGCATAAGGCACATCACACATGAAAGCAAGAGAGCCATAAAGAAAAGAGGTGATAGTTTGAAATGTGAATAACATTCACACTTCTTACTCATCTCATGCAATTACCTGAAAATGTTAGAAATACAAACAAGAACAAAATGAAATATTAACAAGCAAAAGATCCCATAAATCTAACACAACCAGAAGTGAATCACACCTATTACACACTAGGATCAAGTCAAGCAACCAACGGGAGTTGGCACAAGTGCCCTCCTGAACTAATGAGCAATCAAACAATTCCTAAAAGTGTTCACAACTAAGCAAGCAAACATAAAATTCAAATAAAATGGAAAACAATCCCAAAAATTCTACAATTAATCATGAGAACACTTTAATCACATATAAACCACATATAAACCACATATTAAAATCTCAATCCAAAAGTCAGAAGAAAAGTTAGTCAAATAAATGCCTAAAGTCCAAATCGGGTTTAGTGAACTTCAACATAAAACCACATGGCAAAAAGCAATCAAATAATTCCTAAAAATCATGAAATAAATCCTAAGTGACCTTCAACATGTTAGGAATCAGTAGCCAAAAGAACCATGTTCATCACTATTTTAAAACTCAAGTTATAAAATCAGCAAGGCAAAGTATGCCTAAGAGAAATTAACATAAAAGAAATAAAGTCTAAAATTAATATCAGGCCCCAAAAATTAATAAAAATGAGGAATAAAAAATATCAGAAATTACAGAATATTAAAATGAAGGTCTATGAATATTTTTATTATTTTTTGATGTCTCTAACTAATTTTAAAAATATAAAAACGAACCGATACACATAAAGATAAAATGAACCACAAAAGAGAGGGTTCCAATAACAACAGTTCTTCATTAAATTCACAAATTGGGCCGAGACGGGGGTTCAAATAGCAATGAAGGAGGCCCAGCAGTTAGGAGCCCAGTCAACGGAAAGGATGCAAGTAATTAAATCCTATGGTTGCTAACAAAAGTCACAAAGGTTTGCAGATCTAAAGGCTTAAATGTGAAGTCAATGGAAATTAAGTCAACCAGTGAATGGCTCAGATCAAGTCAAGAAAACAGAAGTAGTTAAATCCAAAGGCTCATGTTAATCATCACAGTAATACCAAAGCAACGCATCAGATCATCCTCTACCTAGACAAATCTCATCATCCAACGATCCCAATTAAAACGCATACCAATATATCATGAACACACATGCACGAATAAAAACAAATTATTGAAGCCAAAACACGCGCCAATCATGTGTTCACTAATGACGTGTCTCCCTCAGAACCTTCAGATCCACCAAGATCGACAGATGACGTTTAAACCAGCAATAGAACAGTGCAACCGGCCGGAGGAATTTCGGTCTCCTTCTCCGGTTGGCTCCGATGAACACTCATGAACAAAAATTCCAGAATTCAACCAAACAGGCATCAATCGAAAGCTAATACTACAAGGATTCCAAATCCATGAATAGACATAAAAAAAACCTAAACACAACGAGATTTGAAGGCAACAAAATTCACAACCAAAACTGCAAACCATGAAATAATGGATCTCTAAGCTCTTACTTATCTCAAACATCACACATCCAGCTCACTCGTCATGAAACAGCTAAGAAAACAAAAAAACCGAAGTAATAAGAAGTTAATACTCAAACCTAATGTGAAGCTTCTTCCTGATGTTGAAAGAAATCCAGAGAATGTGAACTTCCCTTCGACTCCTTTAACTTCCTCCTAGCCAAATAAAGGCTAAAGACTTTGATTAGAGTGACAAAATGCAAGAGACCTGAAGATGGAGTTGATCCTCAAACGATCCATTCAGCTGCATCAGACTTCCACAAGGTGATGTTGTGATTAGAGGAGTGGTGATGAACAAACTCGGTGATGAATACAGGAGTGATTCAGAGGATCTGGATCTGAAGGATTATTTTGATGTAAGAGTTTGTTTTATTTTCTGCGGGAATGAGAGAGAGAGAGAGGATCAGAATGATGAGGGATGGAAAATGTGCACACACCACCTCTTCAAACTCATGTACCGTCTTATAAATGAAGGTGCTCTGAGTCTAAAATGAGGGGTGTGTTGAGCACAGTTTGTTGCACCAAAACAGAGATCTCGTGCTTGCTCTATCATTCAACTTCCAAATATGTTTTTCGAAATCAATCCCATGCTTGCAGGTACATGCTAGCTATGGTGTTCCACGTATTTTCCATTGAGGCATTGGCTGATGAGAGAAAAAAAACAACATCATGTAGTGATATTTGCTAGGAGTTATTACAGCATATGGCATGCATCCACACGTGACCCTTTTCCTCTTTGTAGTAATGCCACATGCATGTGTGAGGATGGAAGAGAAAAAGCAATAGCCCTTTTCCTTGCTGAAACGCGTGGATGCTTGTGAGTGGAGGGAGTATGAGAGAGAAGTGAAATACATGGTGTGCTGATCACCCTTGTTATATCATGTACCACTCTTTGTACCATCACTTTGTACCATCATTTTCGTTTTCCTCAATAAAATAAAAAATGGGAACAGCCAACAATTTTCATCCACACATGAGGTCACATGAAGAATCAAGATGGACGTGCAAATTGTGTAGCAACAAAAAATAAAACGTGACAATGAATAAAACAAAATATACAAATGACATTATGACAAGTGTCTTAAAATAAACTAAAATGCACTCCAATTTCCAAAAATCATATCTTGAGTTCTACCAATGCTATGAGAGTGCTCTACGACTTTTCGGAAAGGGAAAATCGTGCTCTACGACTTTCGTGTTCACCGGAAAATCATTGGGAACTTTTTTGTACATGAAATAATAGCTCGAAGTCTAGGGATAAATAATTTCCAAAAATAGAAACTTCCAAATTTCCAAATTTAGCAACTTTTTGCATATTCCTGATTTTTGACAATTAAGCTTGACTGAATTATTCCTTGACATGATATGACCTCGAAATTGATGATCCTGATAAAAAAACCTGAAATCTTCATGTTGACATTTTTGACTGCAAGGTTGACTTTCTTGCTTCACCTTCAAGTAACTGGACAAATTCTTGACTTCTTCAGTGAATTTTTGTCTCAAATTTCACATATAAGCCATGCAGACCATATAAAAGCCTTTGACCACAAGAATTGGTCAAAGCTAAGAGGATATGAGGATCTGGCCCAAAATCCTGGATTTCCCTCACACAGGAGAAAAGTTGCATTTTTGAACTTTTGATGAAATTTCTCTCTCCTGAACTTTTAATGATGACCTTGGGCTTGTATAAGATATGAGACCTTGTGAGCTTCTTGCAATGTCACTTGGCCCTTGGCTTTGCTTGTAGAATCAAGAATCTTCAATTGATTGATCATATGTCTTATGCTAGAACATGTGATTATTAGCCTCATTTTTCTATGTCAGATGCTCAAAAATGATATACTGATGATATGCTCATGATTAAATGATAATAAAAAATGAGAGGGCAAATTTGGGGTGTTACAACTGCCCCTATTCAAGCAACTGTTAATCTGAAAAGGACGGTAGCACGGGTTATCGGCCGTTCAATATGAACTGTGGTTGAATACCAAGAAAACCTGAAATTTGCACTCTGCTGGAGAATGCAAGCAATGGGAAATAAACCCAACCAAATGACGCTTTGGTGACTAGAGTGGGGAGAAAAAGCAGACGAGCTCCTTCCATAGATGAAATGTTGAACCAAATAAGGAAATTTAGACAGACAATCCTTCTTCGAACAAACCTGTTACGCCAGGTGCTGGACATACGAGCCCCCTTCATACATTTTACAAAAATATATGACTTGAGACAGACGAATCTCCTTCGGATAAACCTGTTACGCCAGGACCGGTGATACACTTAAGCCTGTGGGATAGACATGCATAATCAGGATAGACGAACCCTCTTCATATATTATCCGTGGATATATGGTCTAAGATAAACGAGCCTTCTTCAAACAAACCTGTTACGCCAGGTGCAACATTAGGACTTGACGAACCCTCTTCACAAATCTTGCGTAGATAAGTGGTGCCTGAGACAGACGAACCTCCTTCGGATAACCTGTTAAGCCAGGACCGGTAACCATTTTGACGTTTAATCCCACCGTTAGGACTTCAAACCTCTTCAACACAGACGAGCATTGGATAACTATCAAGAGAACACAAACAAGTGCCATAAGTCGATGATATAAACGAATATCAGACGATGATCTAAGAAACACAAACGAGCGCCTCGGGCGATGATACAGACAAATATCAACCATTGGTACAGACGAATACCAGAAACCCAACACAGACGAGCATTTGAAGTAGCAATACAGACGAGTGCCAGAGATCCAACACAGACGAGCAATTGTAGTAGCAATACAGATGAGTACCACATAAATTCAAACATAGACAAGTGCCGAACACCAAAAAATGGATATTACACACAGACGAGTGTTGGGGAAAGCACATGAGCAATAACAAAGTGTGAACACAGACGAGTGTTGGGGCAATGCTGACGAGCATCCATCAAACATCAAACACAGAATAGCGTTGGGAAATGCAGACGAGCAACAAACAGATAACGAACACATACGAGTGTTTGTAAATGCATACGAGCATCAAGCAAATATCAGACACAGACGAGTGTTAGGGGTGTATACGAGCATCAAAGTGTCCTGATTGGCAGCAAGAACCTCAACTCTGCAGGGGAGAACCAGGTCAAGAGGGTTTGACACTTAACTCTGGTTGGGGAGATGAATAACTGTCTGTATCATCACATTGGCCCAAAAATAAATTGGCAACTTCTCGGGGGATATTTCAATGATGGTTGTATCTCAATCATGAAACACTGCGGGGAAATGATGATCTTCCGACACGGCTGGGAAGATGCTTGGTCAAATAACCTTTGCTAGGAAAAGAGTTCTAACAGTTATAAACTCTGTGGGGAATTGGGCATCCAGCTGTCTACTGAGAATACTTCACCCGTGGAAAGATAATCTGCTTGGGGATTCCACCTGCCCTAACTCAGTTGGGGAAAATTCTTCTTGGGAAAGTGTGACACCATCCTGCAAAACCTGCAACAATAGAATACACATATGTGCCCCAGGGACTTGCATGGTATGATCTGTTCATCCATTGTCACCCGACACTCAAAGATGGTTTTTAAATGTTTCCCTGCAATGTCATTTTTTATTTAGAAAACAAACACCATGTTTTTAAATGCAACGTTCTTTTTGCCAAATATTTAGGACATTTTTGCAAACAAACAAACACAACACAACTTTTTGACTGAATACTCATTTATTGAAAAGCCTCTGAATAGGCAAAGTCTTTACAATAAGAAGCAACCACCTGGAAAGAGGTAGCTACCATAAAATTGAAAAAATAAACTATCCTAATGGAAAAGGGGACGACATCCCAATGAGTTTCCTTCTTGCTATGACCAGCATGTCTTCAAAACCTTCCATTCTTGCCTTTGCTTTCTGAAAAGATGAGGGGACTGATTCCTATCCTTCTGATATTGTCCGGCTGTACGAAACAATGATTTGGTTCAGATTACCCGGATCGCAGTTGTTCGCTTATTCCCTTGTTTTGCGTGGATCGCCCTTTCGGGTTTTCAATCCACCGGGATACCCTTTTTTGCCTGAGCTGTCCGATGTGGCTTTTCAACTCAGCGGGTGTACATCTTTTTTATTTATTTTCCCTAACATTTTCCCGAGCTTTTTGTTCTGTTTTTAGCTCGCCGGGATGCCTTTTTCTTGCCTGGACTTTAATTTTGTTTTTGTGTCCAGCGGGTCTTTTATGCGAAGTATTTTTTAACTGCGTCCGAGTTAACAGGGGATTAGAAATCTTCTCCATCCATAGTGGTGAGCATCAGTGCTCCTCCCAAGAAAAATTTCTTCACTATGAATGGGCCTTCGTAGTTTGGGGTCCACTTTCCCCTGTGATCTGAACCTGGAGGAACGATCCTCTTGAGCACAAGCCCGCCTACTCGATACTCCCGAGTACGTACTCGTTGGTCGAATGCCCGCTTAATTCTCCTCTGATAAAGCTGACCATGACAGATAGCCGCTAATCTCTTTTCCTCAATTAGACATAACTGATTGTATCGAGCATGTACCCACTCAGCCTCATCAAGCTTCACATCCATCATCACACGCAATGAAGGAATTTCCACCTCGACAGGCAAGACTGCCTCCATACCATATACCAATGAGAAATGAGTTTCCCCAGTTGACGTCCTGACTGACGTTCGGTACCCATGCAACGCAAATGGTAACATCTCATGCCAATCCTTGTAAGTGACAACCATTTTTTGCACAATCGTCTTAATATTCTTATTAGCCGCCTCTATCGCACCATTCATCTTTGGTCGGTAAGGAGAAGAATTGTGATGCTGAATCTGGAAGTCCCGACACAATTATGCCATCATCTTGTTATTCAAATTAGAACCATTGTCAGTAATGATTCGTTCGGGCACTCCGTATCTGCAAATGATGTCTCTTTTCAAAAACCTGGCTACCACTTGACGAGTGACATTGGCATAAGATGCTGCTTCAACCCACTTAGTGAAGTAATCGATCGCAACCAAAATGAAACAATGACCGTTTGAAGCAGTATGCTCTATTTTCCCAATCATGTCAATGCCCCACATAGAAAAGGGCCAAGGAGATGACATGACGTTGAGCGGGCTAGGAGGGACATGCACCTTGTCTGCATAAATCTGGCACTTGTGGCACTTACGAGCGTACGAACAACAGTCTGCATCCATTGTTAGCCAATAATACCCGGACCTCAACAACTTCTTAGCCATTGCATGTCCTCCTGAATGAGTACCAAAAGATCCCTCATGGACTTCCTGCATTAACAAGTCTGCTTCGTGTCTATCCACGCATCTGAGCAAGACCATATCAAAGTTCCTCTTATACAAAACCCCATCTATATTCAAGAAGAAGCTAGCAGCAAGTCGTCTTAAGGTCTTCTTGTCGTTGGATGATGCCCCACCTGGGTATTCTTGTTTTTCCAGGAAGAGCTTGATATCATAGTACCAAGGTTTCTCATCAGACACTGCGTCTACAGAGAAAGCATAAGCTGGTGCGTCAAGCCGGGAAATGTCAATCATGGGCACGTAATTCCAACACAAGACTTTGATGGACGAAGAAAGAGTAGCCAATGCATCGTCAAATTGATTCTCATCTCGTGGTATATACTGAAGATTAACCATTGTGAAGAACGTTAACAACCTTCTAGCATAATTCCTATAAGGAATTAAGTGTTCTTGATGTGTATACCACTTGCCGGTAATCTGATTGATAACGAGGGCTGAATCTCTGAATATACCGAGGGTCTTAATCCGAAGATTAATAGCCTCCTCTATTCCCATTATGCACGCCTCGTATTTCGCTTCATTGTTGGTGCAGCCAAAAGTAATTATGGTAGCGAAGGGAAAGTGAACACCTTCAGGAGTGATGAGAACAACACCAACTCCACGTCCGTTGATATTGACAGCCCCATCAAACATCAACTTCCATTTGGATTCAGGGTCTGGCCCCTCCTCCGGAAGTGGTTCCTCGTAATATTTTACTTTGAGGTACATGATGTCCTCATCAGGGAAATCAAATTTCATTGGCTGATAGTCATCTTCTAGTGGCTGCTGTGCAAGATAATCCGATAATACACTTCCTTTGATGGCTTTCTGGGAAGTATATTGTATGTTATACTCTGTTAAGATCATTTTCCACCTTGCAACCCTTCCGGTTAACGCTGGTTTCTCGAAAATATACTTGACAGGATCCATTTTTGAGATTAACAGTGTGGTATGGGTCAATATATACTGTCTCAGTCGGCGAGAAACCCATACCAAAGCGCAACAAGTTTTCTCGAGCAGTGAGTAACGGGATTCACAGTCGGTAAAAGTTTTGCTAAGGTAGTAAATAACATACTCTTTTCGACCAGACTCATCATGTTGGCCTAGAACACACCCCATTGACCCTTCTAGCACAATCAAGTACATGATAAGTGGCCTTCCTGGAACTGGAGGCATTAGAATCGGAGGTGTCTGCAAATATTCTTTTATCTTTTCAAAGGCCCTTTGACAGTCCTCATTCCACCTGACCGTTTGTTCTTTTCTTAGCAATTTGAATATCGGCTCACACGTGGTAGTTAGATGAGATATAAACCGCGAAATGTAATTCAATCTCCCTAAAAACACGCGCACTTCTTTTTCTGTTTTCGGTGCAGGCATATCTTGTATTGCTTTTACTTTTGTAGGATCCACCTCGATTTCTTTTTGGATTCAACCTCAGCTTATACTTTATCAATCTATCAAATAGCTTTTTGAGGTTGACCAAATGCTCTTCTTCATCCCGGGACTTGGCAATCATGTCTTCCACATAGCATTCAATTTCTTTGTGTATCATGTCGTGGAACAATGTGACCATAGCCCGCTGATACGTTGCCCCAACGTTCTTCAACCCAAAGGACATAACCTTGTAACATAATGTACCCCACGGGGTAATGAACGTTGTTTTCTCCATGTCTTCCGGTGCCATCTTGATCTGATTATACCCGGAGAAGCCATCCATGAAAGAAAATACCGAGAATTGAGCAGTGTTATCTACCAGCACATCAATGTGAGGTAATGGAAAGTCATCCTTTGGACTTGCTCTATTCAAATCCCGATAATCAATGCACATCCAAACTTTTCCGTATTTCTTTGGTACAAGCACAATGTTAGCTACCCAAGGTGGGTAACTAGTTACGGCAAGGAATCCGGCATCCCACTACTTCTGAACTTCTTCCTTGATCTTCATTGCCATATCAGGACGAGTTCTTCTCAGCTTTTGCTTCACCGGAGGACAGTCTTCTCTGAGTGGCAGCTTGTGCACAACAATGTCAGTATCTAGTCCTGGCATATCTTGATACGACCAGGAGAAGATATCTACATACTCACGTAGCATGCCAATCTACTCCTTCCTTACTCCGGCCTGCAGACTGGCCCCAATATTTATCTCTTTCTTTACCTCTTCAGTCCCGATGTTGATGATCTCTATCTCTTCCTGATGAGGCTGAATGACCCTTCTCTCTTGTTTCAACAACCTGACCAATTCTTCCGGGAGTTCACAGTCTTCCTCAACCCTTTCATCAGCTTGTTAGATAGGATTGTCAAAGTCATGCGTGGTCATAGCAGGAACGTTATCACTAGAATCCGGATGATCAACACTGCACAGATGATGTGCTTATTTCAGAATCTGTTCTTTTTCAAAAGAGATGCAAACACACAAACAAAGTAAAAAAAACATTGTCATTTTATTTATTTTTTTTTGTGAAAATTTTTAAAACGAAAGAAAGGGAGCACAATTTTCCTGAAAAATGTCATATATTTCATGGAAAAAAGTAAATGCATTAAAAGCATGGTGGCCCTACAAATGGATCCGTGCACCTTGGGCAGAGTGCAGGATTGGCATGCAGCATGATAAAAAGGAAACAAGTAAATTACTTTGATTTCCAAGTAACTTGAACGAAATCCTCGGTAGACCAGTTCCGGAGCTCCTCCCCAGGTACACATGGGTGAATCCAGCTGTCCCAGTCGCAGTCATTGTCCCCTTCTTCACTGGTTGCACAAATGTTGTTGTGATCAAGCATTCCGGCGCTTGTGAAAGTTATGGCCTTACCACCCTAAGGCCAGTTGGACCCACCCGACTGATAACCAAGACCGAACTTGTCATCTTTCTTTTCCATCTCTAGCAACTTGCCCCAGCCCTGGGCGCTTCCAGATTGGACCACTTCTTTAGCTTGCTTGTAGGAGTAGATAGAGGTCCCTTCTTTCTCATTGTTCCTCTCTGCCGGAGCCAAAATACTAACATTAACTGCTTCAAAAGCTTGACACAACGTTTCATGAATCTCTCCGTCCATCTCCACGTACTTGAAAGTTGACAAATGACTCACAAAGATGTCTTCTTCTCCACATACAGTGATCACCTGACCATCTACCACATACTTCAGCTTCTGATGCAACGTGGATGTCACTGCGCCTACAACATGGATCTAGGGACGTCCTATCAAGCAACTGTAAGCAGGTTGAATATCCATGACATAGAACGTGCTCTTAAACACTTGAGGTCCTATCTTCACAGGTAGCTCAACCTCCCTGAACACAGACCTCTGGGACCCATCAAAGGCTTTCACAATTAAGTCACTAGGTCTCAACACAATGCCATCAACATTCAACTTCATCAAGGCCTTCTTAGGGAGCACATTGAGAGAAGAGCCGGTATCAACAAAGACATGTGACAGGACACCACCCTTACACTCTATGGTGATGTGCAGGGCCTTGTTGTGATTGCGACCTTTAGGAGTAAGATCTTTATCCGTGAAGCCCAACCCATGGCTGGCATTTACACTACCTACTACAACCTCCAACTGATTAACAGTTATCTCCTGTGGAACATATGCTGAAATTCTAGGATCAGGTACGTGATGTCGAATGAGATGTTTAAACACTTGAAGACTTAAACAAAACTTAAAGTGCAGGTAAATTAAACAACACAGGAAATTGTTAACCCAGTTCAGTGTATCTCCACACTTACATCTGGGGGTTACCAAGCCAGGAAGGAAATCCAATATAAGTAATATTAATTCTGGACTTAAACCATTCAGTTTAATCCTTCACTTAATATCTACCCAAGGCAATTTCTACCTAAGACACAACTTAGATATCAGCACCAACTCACTCCCCCTCAATCACACAGTGATATGTTACAAGTTTAATAAAATTGAAGTAACACTTCAAAAACAACAGCTTGATTTTACTTCACAGTTTCAATCAAGACACAATACACTTTTTTCTTAAAAGCTCATAAAGTGATACACAACTAAAACATGCTATTAAACACAAACACCCTATTTAGTCTTCTTAATTTCGTACTCTATTCTGAGAGTTTCTGTTGCTTAAATAGATGCTTGGATTTTGGGCTTTCTGTAGATTATCCAGTCCTGATACGCATGCTGTCATCACCTTGAATTAGGGTTTGTTACTTCCTTGATTCTAGGTGAGATAGTTATTCTGTTATACTGAAAACAGATAACTAAGCTCCCTACAGATGCGCCTTGCATTGTTTATCCATTCATAATTAATTCCAGATAAATTCCCTGAATTTACTCAGTTCTGTTATGCATTATTTAAGTCTGGTAGCAGGTCTGAGATGTCACAACATCTGGTGTGACATCCTGATGTCTGAACTTAATTCATTAACTTATACAATGTCACAACATCTGGTGTGACATCCTGAACTAAGTTCAACACTTCTTGTTGATAAAAAATTCTGCCAATTCTAAACATCTACAAACTCCCCCTTTGGCTAATTTTTGGCTAACACACTCTTCTGGTTTTATCAGAGTGCAGCAGAGTTTCATTTATCAGAGTGCAGCAGTTCTTTTCTGTTGAATCATGTGAGAGTTTACTCCCCCTCAAACCTGTATGTATTCTGACTTGCTCAACAGATTTTTTTTATTAAAAACAACTTAGTTCAGAAGCAGACATTAAATAGACAAACATCATTTTTCATTAATCAGGCAAACTGCAGCAGACATTGTTGTTCAGTACACATCTCTTTTCTCCCTCTTGTTAGACAGAAATTACAAATACAATGCTGATACAGGCAGTACATTCCTCACACATTTTTCACTCAAAGTCATCATATTCAGTATCTTCTTCTTCTTTAGATTCATCATCAGATTCATCATCAGATTCATCATCAGATTTAGCAGCATTCTGAGCAACCTCTTCCACTTCCAGCCTTTGAATTCTTTCCTCAAGCTTTTTCTTCCTAGCATCCAGCTCTTTGCAAGTGTTCTTCAATTATGCAATCAAGGCAACTTTGGATATAGGAGACTTTGCTTTTGATGGTCCAGCAGATGTCCCACTGGGAGCTTCAACATCAGCAGCATGATGGCTCAAGAATAGCTTGTAGTGGAAGGCCAGAGGACTTTCTCTCTTGCAGACTGAATCCTTCTCAGTGAGGATGCCTGGATACTGGTTGAGGATGATTCCACATAGCAAAGATGGAAAAGCAATGGGAAGCTTTGTTGCTGATGTTCCTGCATGCTTCAGTGTTTGATCAAATATGTAAGCCCCAAAGTCCAACTTTGTTTGGGTGCCCACAGCATAAATGAATCTTCCCAATCCAGTAGCTATTGAAGAAGTATGGTTGGTAGGGACCCAGTTGACAGTACCAATTCTATGCAGCATTGCATATTTCCTTGTAAGCAAGCTAACAGAAAGTTTGCCCTTGACTGGCCAAGCTTTGACTTGGTTGGCAGTGATGACCTTGCAAACCTGGTTGTCAGTCTTCCCCAACTCATTAGGCCCATCAGATTCTCTCCCTAGGTAATGATTTATAACCCTAGGAGAGAATTCCACACATCTCCCTCTTACATACACCTTTCTGAATTCTTCTGACTTTCCATTAGCACAGTCTTCTTGAAGGTTGACTATGAACTCCTTGACCAGCAACTCATAGCAGGGTGAAAAGTTTGAAACAGTCTTGAATAAGCCAGCAGATGATATTAGGTCTATTACCTCAGTGCACTCCAGTGCATTGCTGCCTAGCTCTCTTTCCAGTGCCACCCTTCTTTGGTAGACAAATTTCCATCTGCTCACACTTGACACATGATGGAATGACACATTGTCCAGAGGAGCTTCTGGAACAGCAGAGGTAGACCTTGAAGGTGCTGGTTTCTTCCTTGGTGGAGATGTTGGGACATCCTCTTCAACATCTGAATCAGGTGGAGTAACAGCTTTCCTCTTTTGTGTACTCACCTTGCTCCATTGTTTAGTAGGTCCAAATAAAAATTTGGCCTTGTCTTTCTTTGGAGTAGGCTGTTTCTTTTCAGGAGTTGCATGTCCAACAAACTTCTTCTCCTTCCTAGCCCTAAGCCTTTTGGCTATGCTAGGGTTGACAGATGCAATGATCTCTGTGTCAGAGTCATCATCTATGGCTTCAGCAGGAGGAGGTTGAGAAGCCTCCTTTTCAGCAGGTGGATCAACAGAAGCTTGGTCATCAGTGGCTTCATCATCATCATCAGTTGAGACCTTGTTCTGGTCCTCAGATGTTTCAACATCTATTGGGACATCCTGTTGAGCAGGAGTGTCCTCTTCAGCCTGATTGTTCTGTTCTTCTTATGGAGCAGGCATGGTGTTCAGGGGAACAGATACCCCACGCACTACTCTTTGTTCAGATAAGATCCTATTGACAAGATGCTTGATGGAAGCATCCACATAGTCAGAAGCTTTGGGGGTGGTGTTTGAAGCTGAAGGAATTCCTTTGCTTTTGCTGAACACAGGCTCCTTTGCTCTTCTCACATTAGGAGTTCTAGGTTTTTGAGCAAGAGGAATACTTCCTCTGATTTCGTCTATGGGAGTAGTATCCATTGGAACCATGGATATTGGGGTTGCATGCACCACATCTTCTTGGTTGAGATTTTCATCCATGATGTTAGGGTTTTGATGTTGAGACATTTTCGAATGTGGTGGAAGAAGAGTTTAGGTTTGATTGATTTTGATGAGCTCAGAAAATCAGCTTTCGCATGCAATTTGTTTTGAGAAGATAGTGAGGAGATGAAGAGCTGAGAGCAAGCTTGAGCTTTTATAAAATCCGTTACTGGTGGAATTTTAAAAAGTGGAATACACAGAGTTACTGACCAGACTGGTGCTGCCATCTGGTGATCATGCCACACGATGTCATAGGACATGTTGGCACTTCTCCATAACTGCTATATTTCACTTAAGCAGATTCCCAATTTACCCCTTAGGTTTTCAAATTGGGTAGCATCCAAAGCTTTAGTAAATATATCAGCCAATTGCAGATCTGTGGCTACATGTTCTAATGAGATTACCTTCTCTTCCACAAGATCTCTGATGAAATGATGCCTGATATCAATGTGCTTGGTCCTGCTGTATTGAATAGGATTCTTTGATATGTTAATAGCACTTAAATTTTCACAGTACAATGTCATGACATCTTGTGAGACATTGTATTCTGTGAGCATTTGCTTCATCCAAACCAACTGTGAACAACTGCTACCAGCTGCAATATATTCAGCTTCAGCAGTGGATAAGGATACACAATTTTGTTTCTTACTGAACCAAGAAATCAAATTGTTTCCTAGAAAGAAGCATCCTCCTGATGTGCTCTTTCTATCATCAGCACTTCCAGCCCAGTCAGCATCACAGAAGCCAGTAAGAATTGGTTCACATCCTTGAGAATACATTATGCCATAGTTACAAGTGCCATTGACATACTTCAAAATCCTCTTAACCTGGTTTAGATGACTTACTTTTGGCTCAGCTTGATATCTTGCACATACACCTACTACAAAGGCTATATCTGGTATGCTAGCAGTCAGATATAATAGGCTTCCAATCATGCTTCTGTATAAGCTTTGGTCTACATTCTCACCCTTGTCATCCTTTGTCAGCTTTAAATAAGTGGGGGCAGGTGTTCTTTTGTGAGTAGCATTGTCCATCCCAAATTTCTTGACAATGTTCTTTGCATACTTGCTTTGAGATATGAACATGGAGTCCTCCATCTGCTTGATTTGCAGTCCAAGAAAGTAGGTTAGTTCTCCTACTAGACTCATCTCAAATTCAGATTCCATTTGAGTGACAAAATGTTTAACCATCCTGTCTGACATCCCACCAAAGACTATGTCATCTACATATATTTGAGCAATCATGACACTTCCTTCTTCATCCTTTACAAACAAGGTTTTGTCTATTCCACCTTTCCTGTACCCTTGCTTTATGAGAAAAGTAGTCAGTCTCTCATACCATGCTCTTGGGGCTTGCTTCAGACCATAAAGAGCCTTCCTTAGTTTGTATACATGATTTGGACATCTTGGATCAACAAATCCCTTAGGCTGCTCCACATATACCTCCTCATTAAGATACCCATTTAGAAAGGCACTTTTAACATCCATTTGAAATAGCTTGAACTTCAGGATACAAGAAATTCCTAAAAGTAGTCTGATTGATTCAAGCCTTTCTACTGGTGCAAAGGTTTCATCAAAGTCTACTCCCTCAATTTGTGTGTATCCTTGAGCTACAAGTCTAGCCTTGTTCTTTGTAACAACTCCCTGCTCATTTGACTTGTTCTTATACACCCATTTAGTTCCAATCACATTTATGTCATCAGGTCTAGGAACAAGATCCCACACTTCATTCCTTGTGAACTGGCCTAATTCTTCTTGCATAACAGAAATCCAGTACTCATCATTTAGATCTTCCTTGATGTTTTTAGGTTCTATTTTTAAAACAAAACAAGAACCTGAAATCATCTCTCTTGATCTAGTGATTACACCACTGTTGGGATCACCAATTATCATATCTTTAGGATGATCCTTCTGGATTCTGATGGAGGGAGGTTTGCTGGATTGTTCTGTCCTTGCCTCAGTTAGAGTGAAGTCAGGATTATCACTCTTTATTTCAACTTCAGTCTGACTGTCAGCAGATGTTCCAACATCATCTGCAACATCTGCAGGGGCATCATCAATGATCACATTTATTGACTACATTATAACCTTGGTTCTGGAGTTAAATACTCTATAGGCTCTTCTATTTATGGAGTATCCAAGGAAAATCCCTTCATCACTTTTAGGATCCATCTTTCTTCTTTGATCCCTATCAGCCAAAATATAACAATTACTTCCAAACACATGGAAGTACTTGAGTGTAGGTTTTCTGCCCTTCCAGACTTCATAGATGGTGGACAAGGTTCCTTTTCTTAGAGTGACTCTATTGTGAATGTAACAAGCTGTGTTCATAGCTTCAGCCCAGAAGTACAATGGTAACTTTTTAGCATGGATCATAGCTCTTGCTGACTCTTGGATAGTTCTGTTCTTCCTCTCAACAATCCCATTCTGTTGAGGGGTGATAGGAGAAGAATACTCATGATTGATTCCTTCTGAAGAACAGAAATCTGAGAATTTTGATTCTCAAACTCCTTTCCACGGTCACTTCTTATTCTAACCACACAGCTTGCTTTTTCTCTTTGTATTCTTTGGCACAAATCTTTGAATACATCAAACACATCAGACTTTTCTTTGATGAAATTTATCCATGTATATCTTGAAAATTCATCAACAACTACATAGGCATACCTTTTTCCCCCAAGACTCTCAACCTGCATTGGTCCCATAAGATCCATATGTAATAACTCCAAAACTTTGGAAGTTGTCAGATGTTGGAGCTTTGGATGGGACATCTTGGTTTGCTTGCCTATTTGACATTCACCACATACTTTGCCTTCATCAATATTCAGTCTAGGAATACCTCTTACAGCCTCCATAGATATGATCTTCTTTATTCCTCTGAGATGAAGATGACCCAGTCTTTGGTGCCATAGCTTCAATTCTTCTTCTTTGGCTAAGGAGCAAGTTGAAGTGAGACTGAAATCTTGAGGTTCCCACATATAACAGTTGTCTTTAGATCTGGCTCCTCTCATGACAACCTTCTGTTATTTATCAGACACTATGCAATCAGTTTTGGTAAAGTTTACACTGTAACCTTGATCACATAATTGACTTATGCTGATCAAGTTAGCAGCCAATCCTTTTACCAGCAACACATCATCTAGTCTTGGTACATCTGGGCAGTCCAAAGTCCCAACTCCCTTGATTTCTCCTTTAGCTCCATCTCCAAAGGTTACATATCTGGATGAGTGTGACTTTATGTTTACCAGCAGATTCTTCAATCCAGTCATGTGCCTTGAGCATCCACTGTCAAAGTACCAGTCTTCTTTAGCTGATACTCTGAGAGATGTATGAGCTATATATGCAACAACCTTCTTTGACCATTTTTGTCTGTTGTGAGGTTTCCTTTGATGCCTCTGCCCTGTGTAGTGACTATCTTTAGAGCTCCAAGGTTGTTTGTTGAGCTTGTTCTTGGGCATGTATTTGTAGCTTTGATCAGCATGAAGACTAGCTTTAGGTACCCATATTTTCTTGATGACCTTTGTCTTCTGCTTAGGGGTTTGTTGATATCTTTGATTTTGATATCCATGTAGCACTTTCTTGATAACCTCTGTCTTCTGCTTAGGGGGTTGCTGATACCTCTGATTTGGATGTCCATGCAGCTTGTAGCAAAAAGGTTTGATGTGACCAAACCTTCCACAACGATGGCATCTCCATCTTTGATACTTCTTTTTCATCATGTTCTTTTCATGATGTTGGGACATCTGTTGGGACATCTTGTCTGACTTTATGGGATTTGAAGTTGTTTTGCTGGAGCTAGCTTCAAACTTTTGAGCTTTATTAAATCCCAGCCCAGTTCTATCCCCTGAGTTCTTGTTGTTGTTGAGAATGACATCAAGTGTGTTTGAGCTACTATTCAGCATTCTGACAGATTTGGACATATTCTCCAATTTGGAGTTGAGAAGGCTTACTTCACTTTTCAGAGTGTCAATGATCTCTAGACTATTTGTCTTTTCAACCTTTAATGCCTCAATCTGCTTCTTCTGCTTTATATTGTCCATGCATACTTCAGTGCTCCTTTTACACAGCATCTTGTATGATTCTTCAAGCTCTTCAAAAGTCATCTCCTCATCACTGGATCCCCCTTCAGATTCACATACTCCTGCAAGAGCAGTGATGTGCTTTGTAGATTCTTCTTCTGATTCTCATCCAGAGTCTTCATCAGACAAGGTCACAGAGAGACCTTTCTTCTGCTTCTTTAGGTAGGTAGGGCATTCATTTCTGATGTGTCCATATCCTTCACATCCATGACATTGAATCCCTTTTCCTTGGTTGGTCTTTTCATCATAATTTTACCTTCTATTAGCATCATAAGGTCTTTTATTCTCAGAAGAATTTGAGTTTCTTCCACTTGGTTTGGACCTGCTATCCATTCTTTTGAGAATCTTGTTGAATTGTCTTCCAAGCATAGCAATTGTTTCTGATAAATTTTCTTCAGGGTCTGCTTCATGATTTTCTTCTTCTTTACCAGTATTTGAAGCCAAGGCTATGCTTTTGTTCTTCTTCACAATTGTATCATTCATTCCCATCTCAAATGTTTGAAGGGAACCAATGAGCTCTTCAACCTTCATTGTGCATATGTCTTGAGCTTCTTCTATTGCTGTAACCTTCATGTCAAATCTTTTTGGTAAAGATCTGAGAATCTTTCTTACCAGCTTTTCATCACTCATCTTCTCTCCCAAAGCACCAGAAGTATTAGCTATTTCCAAGATGTTCATGTAAAACTCATGAATTGTCTCATCTTCCTTCATTCTCAAGTTTTCAAACTTGGTGGTGAGAAGTTGAAGTCTTGACATCTTCACCTTTGATGTTCCTTCATGAGTGGTTTTGAGAGTGTCCCAAACATCTTTGGCCAGCTCACAGTGATGCACAAGTCTAAATATATTCCAAGTGCTGAATCTTCTTCCTCCTTGCTCCATTCTTCTTCGGGCTTCAACATTTTTGCCCCATCCTTGTTGTCTTGGACAGGGTGCTCCCATCCTTTGTTGACTGCTTTCCAAGCCCTACTATTAAGTGACTTTAAGAATTCTACCATTCTTGGCTTCCAGTAGTCATATTTGGATCCATCCAATATAGGTGGTCTATTCACAGATCCTACATCTCAGTCCATGTTCCCAAAATTTGCAGTCCCTAGATCTCACCCAGTTAAACAGGAAGGGTGCCTGCTCTGATGCCAATTGAAATTCTGGGATCAGGTACGTGATGTCGAATGAGATGTTTAAACACTTGAAGACTTAAACAAAACTTAAAGTAAAGGTAAATTAAACAACACAGGAAATTGTTAACCCAGTTCAGTGTATCTCCACACTTACATCTGGGGGCTACCAAGCCAGGAAGGAAATCCAAGATAAGTAATATTAATTCTGGACTTAAACCACTCAGTTTAATCCTTCACTTAATATATACCCAAGGCAATTTCTACCTAAGACACAACTTAGATATGAGCACCAACTCACTCCCCCTCAATCACACAGTGATATGTTACAAGTTTAATAAAATTGAAGTCACACTTCAAACACAACAACTTGATTTTACTTCACAGTTTCAATCAAGACACAATACACTTTTTGCTTAAAATCTCATAAAGTGATACACAACTAAAACCTGCTATTAAATACAAACACCCTATTTAGTCTTCTTAATTTCGTACTCTATTCTGAGAGTTTCTGTTGCTTAAATAGATGCTTGGATTTTGGGCTTTCTGTAGTTTATCCATTCCTGATACGCATGTTGTCATCACCTTGAATTAGGGTTTGTTACTTCCTTGATTCTAGGTGAGATAGTTATTCTGTTATACTGAAAACAGATAACTAAGCTCCCTACAGATGCGCCTTGCATTGTTTATCCATTCATAATTAATTCCAGATAAATTCCCTGAATTTACTCAATTCTGTTATGCATTATTTAAGTCTGGTAGCAGGTCTGAGATGTCACAACATCTGGTGTGACATCCTGATGTCTGAACTTAATTCATTAACTTATACAATGTCACGACATCTGGTGTGACATCCTGAACTAAGTTCATTAACTTATACTCTGTTTGATAATGTCACAACATCTGGTGTAACATCCTGAACTAAGTTCAACACTTCTTGTTGATCAAAAATTCTGCCAATTCTAAACATCTACATATGCCATCTGTAAAACTTTCAATAGAGCTTCCCTATGAGCTGGAGAACACATCAACAAGGAAAAGATTGATATCTTGGACGGAGTCTGATTCAGCTATTCAACTAATTTATAGTCACTCTTCTTTATTATTCTCATAAACTCCTCAACTTCATTTTCGAAAGTGCCCTGTCCGGCAGCAGGAGTTGTCGCTTCTTCGGTCGCTATTTATTTACCCTTAGCCTTTGCAACAACTTCAGCTTCAGGATCTCCTCTGAGAGCTTGAGGAGCAAAAATACACCCGCTTCTTGTAAAACCACCAACTCCTTCGACATTCACCACAGTCGGTTCAATTGTCACCACTTTACTCTCCACCTTCTGCCCTTCTACATACACATCCGAGCCATAGTGCCATGGGATGGCTTTGTCATCAGCATAAGGAACTGGTCCTGGAACAGTAATGGTAACAAGACTAACCTCTAGAACATATATAGTCACCAACTCTCTCCGGGCAGGAACTTCAGCAGGATCGAAGTAAATTGTTATGGTAGACACATAATTACTTCTATCATCAACCCTATCAAACTGTAGCAACATCTCGTCAATCAGATGTTGTAACTCAACCTTCAAGTCTCCACAGCCATTAACTGAACTCAAACACCCTTCACAGTCATAACCACATCCTGGGAATACTTGTCCTTTTAATAGTCTGTCTTTCACAACCAACAACGAAGTCTTCACCTCTTCTACATTCAAAATCAAGCTTAACCTCTCACCACCGTCCACAACATTTATCCTTGCCCCTCCATGGTTTGGAATAGGGTTTGATGTAACATTAGGAGGTGGTGCGAAGTTAATCGCCTTTGAATCAATCAAGTCTTGGACTTTATGCTGTAGTGCCCTGCACTTCTCTGTTGAGTGCCCGGAGCTCCTGAATGAAACGCGCATCTTGCGTTAGCATCATACCCCACTGGAAGCTCTCCAGGTGGAGGTGGTGCTAATGTCCTCAATTGAATCAAATTCAAATCTAACAACCTTTGAAGCAGCGTTGTGTACGTCATTGGAATGGCTTCAAGCACCCTGTTAGCCGGACGAGCTTGTCTCGGTTGATAGGGTATTTGCTGATAATTATTGCGTGGCGGTTGTTGTTGTTGTTGCTGTTGTGGTTGAGTCTATTGCATAGGACTTGATGGGATAGTGACAGCTGCCACTTGCTCATAGGATCTTTTGTATCCCCGGCCCCGCCCTTGGCCATACACAACATTAGTTTCCCCCTCTCTTCTTCTCGGAGGTCCATTAAATGCTTTTCTTACACCGCTTAAGC
Organism: Lathyrus aphaca; assembly: GCA_963966055.1. Lineage (NCBI taxonomy): Eukaryota > Viridiplantae > Streptophyta > Magnoliopsida > Fabales > Fabaceae > Lathyrus > Lathyrus aphaca. The sequence continues at coordinate 237,646,673 of OZ014523.1, forward strand.
TACCTGCACCGGTGTCCTAAATTTTTCCCATCTTCAAAAGAGTTTCGACCCTCTCCCCTGCTATCACAATGTCATTGAACTTTGTTGCTGAACAAGACGCCATCCTCTCAATAAACACTCCCTGTAACGTTCCCATGAACATATCCGACATCTCATTTTCCAACAAGGGAGGTTGTACTCTAGCAGCAAGCTGACGCCACCTCTGAGCGTACTCCTTGAACCCTTCTTTAGCATTCTGAGACATGGTCTGCAACTGAGTACGATTTGGAGCCAGATCCAAATTGTATTGATACTGTTTCACAAACGCCTCTGCTAAATCCTTCCAGCTTCGGATGTTAACCCTTCTTAGCTTCATGTACCACTCCAAGGAGGCCCCCACAAGGCTATCCTGAAAGTAATACATCCACAGCTTCTCGTCATCAGTATGTGCAGTAATTCTTCTGACGAAAGACTGGAGGTGAGTCTTTGGGCATGCAGTGCCGTTGTACTTATCGAAAGTAGGGACCTTGAACTTGTAGGGGATTCTAACCCCTAGCACCAAGCCCAAGTCAGTGATATCAAACCCCAGAGAGCTTTGAGATTGAATGGCACGAATCTGCTCAGCCATCTCTTCAAACTTTCTATTCATGTCAGCCCCTTGGCCTTCTGCCTCATCCAGCAAAGTAAACTTTTCATCTTGCCCATCCATCTGCACGTTGTTCAGTCCATCATTGATAATAGTAATCCCTGGTTGTGCCACAGGGATCTCTATGTGACGGACGCCAGCCCCATTGCGATTACCTCCATCCGCGGCCCCATTGTTCCTGGCCTGATTGTTTTCCATCATCTCGCGTAAGCGCTCCTGAGTTTGACCCATCCTAGCCATGAGGGTCATGAAGTTATCCATTCTTGTTCTCAAGTCAGCTAGATTTGCCTGCATATGTTCCATTTCTCTTTCTCTGTTCACCTTGGTAGGGTATCTGTGTATAGTTGGCTGTCTCTGAATCTTCTTGGGAGCTATAATGCCTGAAACATAAAAGACATTAGGAACTTGTGGTCATACCTGCAAAACAAGAAGAATGGTGATATGTATGCAATGCAATTGTTTATGCTTTCAAACTCCAGGTCATTCATGCCCCGGTTCCGGTTTTTATTAAAGGAATCCAGATGGCTTTTGACCCCCGACCTTAAGAAGACCCTTGCATAGAAATCAAATTCGGATAGCCGTAACGGCCCAAGTGTCAGCATGTACAGAAAATAGGGAACTGAATAAAAACTGCATTATATAAATCCATCCCAAGGCAAGGATCACATAGTCCCCTGTAGGGTACAAGTCTTCTAAAAGAAATGAGAAAAACATACAAAATCAAGATTCCTACAAGATGTCTGTAGGTAATCAGGTAGTGAGAAAACAAACTAGAAAGCAAGTCTGCCGCTCGAAGACTTTTATCTTCCCTCACTAAGTCCCAGCTCAGACATAGCCTTCTTGATTCCAACCATCAACTTGAGATCTTCAATCTCCTTGAGTGCTTCTTCTAAGGCTTGTTGACTCTTCACCAACTGTTGAGCCTTCTCTCTTCGGATCTTGTGGGCTTGTTCTACTTCTTCTTTCTTGAAGGCCATCTGTACCTCAGAAAACTCCTCCTTTTCTTTATACTTCTTTTGCTCCTGTTCCCTTTGGCCCTGCAACCAAGCAATGGATTGGTGAGCTTCCTTAAGGGTCTTCGAAGTCTTCTTACGTTCCTCTTCTCTTTTTGATTCCATTAGACCTAATCTCTGAAAGTGAGCTTCTCTCCCAGCGATCTCTTTTTCCTTAATTTCCAAGGTGATCTGCATCTTCTGTAGCTTTTCCTCTGCTTCATTCTTAGCACGATTGGCAAGGTGGTACAAGTTAACCATTTCAGCATTCTCTACCCGGACCTCATGCAACTGAGTTTCCAATGTCTTGTATTCTTCTAAGTGAACAGTGGTATTAGGCTCAGTCGTTGGAGGAACTGGACGGGAAAATGGCAGCAAAACCATCTTGGCCCTATTCCTCAGCCAAGCTTCGTACTCCGGAAAAGTTTGATTGTTACACTTTCAAAAGCTAGCCACTCCTTCTCCTTTGATGCACTTCCAAGCTCCAGCAGATTTTCTTACCAAAGGCATATTGTCCTTCACCGGGAAATAGAAAGTGGGAGCCAATTTCAACTCTTCTGGGACCTCTCTCAAAGCATACCCTAATTGTCTCCTTGTAACACGGTGGGAGAACTGACTTTAGTTAAATATTGTGGATAGCAAGAGTCGCCACCGACTTTTATTTTATCCAAAGGAAAGGGCATAAAAGAACAGGAAAGACCTTAAAAGATTTTTGGGTTCGGGGGGTAGGTTATGTAAAGGGAAGGTGTTAGCACCCTTTACATCCATGGTTATCCATGGGCTCTTAGTTACTTAGCTCACTTTAAAATGTTTTAAGAAGTGTAGTGTGTGATTAAAAATTTTCTTAAGTACTTTATAATGATCCTTGTACGGATATATATAAAGACTTTGTTTAGAAAATTTGTTTGAAAATGTGAAGTGTTTATGAAATGTTTTTGAATGAGTGAGAAGGTACTTAAGAGGAACCTACCCTAATTTGAGTCTTTACTGTTCTTAAATGTTCTTTCAATGGTAAGACTATCCCTGTTATTAAGGAATAGGTAGTCATTACCTTGGATGTTATAAGGGACATATGAAGGGTCATCTGTGATTAGGCAACTGTAAGGTGTCTTAGCAATACGAAGGGACTTATCATCTTTTATTCGAAAGGGTCAAGATCATTTACGAAGGCAACCTCGAAGGGACTTGATCTTATAATCGTAAAGGGACTAGATGATATTTTAAGGAGAAGGGACCTTGCTTTTAGACACCTTACTTGACCATTTAGTTTAGGCAACATGAGGGATATCCCTTAAGGAAGTGAGATGGCGATCCAAGATCGGCTTACCTGTGTGCGTGTACAAATTCAAATATTTATCTTATAATTAGTGATCTAAATTAATTTTAAAATACAAACATGTTTTCACTCCCTATTTTACTAACCATAGCAATATAAATAAATAAACAATAAAATACTACAACTATTACATAGCTTGTACAGTTACATTATAATAAAATAATTTAAATAATAAGCATATAAATAAATAATAAAAGATTAGTAATAAAAAATAAATATAAGAGAAAAGAGGTTAGCACAATAATATACAATATAGAAATCAATTAAAATTTTTTAGATTTAAATAAACAATTTTTAAGGAATTTTGAGATGAGAATAAAGTAATAATAATAATTATATACTAATTTATTTACAAAAATAAACATGATTTAGAAATATTTATTAAGTATAATTAAACAAAAATAATTAAAATGAGAATTTAAAGTTTTAAAAGAAATTAGGTTTGTTAGAAATTAGGGTTAGAATAAAAATATTAGGGTTTATAATTTAATTTACAATATTAATTTAATAATTTACAAAATAAATTATATAGAATAATAATATGGACATACAAATAAATTATAAAATAAAATATTGATTTTAAACATATACAATTTTATTCTATGAAAACAATATTATATTATTATTATTATTAATTCATTATATAATATTTAATTAAAATTAAAGAACAAGAAAAGAAAAAGAAATAGAAAAACAATTAGGTTAAAAAAAATGGGGAGGCCTGGATTTGAACCCAGGACCTCCCCCTTACCATGTCTAAAACCCAGCCACTGGGCTAGCGCGCTAGCAAACACAAAATGAACAAAAGTTATTAAATACACAACCTAGCGTAAATGTGATAAATAAAACAAAACGCAAAACCTGGGATTTTCGAACCCTGGTACTGAAGCCAATTACGTACGCGTCCAACCAACTGAGCCAGCTTGCTTTTCTGAAATATATATAGCAACAATAAAATAAAATATAATGTTAGAATTTGAAACTGGACTTTGGCGCGCAGCTTCATCTTCCTCAATCAAATTTCCCGCGAATTTTCATATGCCCTTTCCTGCGAATTTACCTGTGCATTCATGAACCAGAAACCTATGTTTTCGAAACATAAATCAAACCACAATATTAATACAAATTCGAAACCCAGATCAATAACATGAAGCTTATGCATCATGGCCATGTTCTTAGAACTCATTTAGATGCCCTAAGTACTAAGTTCCCGAATTTGAATCTCAAACCCTAACAATGGTGGATTTGGCTATAGTCCATAAAAGTCAAATCAAACCATCCAGAAAGCTTCTAAACTTCATAACAAACACAAATCAATAGTTAGTTTTCATTATCATTGCATAAATAACTCAAATCGAAAAAAATAAAAATATGAACAATGTGCATTCGGGTTATGGATATGAGCAGGATTCATGTGTTTTTAAGAGCTGGGATAGGTTTAGGGATGTCCAAAGATCCTTCATGTGTCCTTAAAATACCTTTAATCACCTTGTAATGAAGAAACCAAATTTGAGTTTTGAATGGATTTTGTGAAGTTTGAAGATGACTTTGGAGGCTGCCAATTCGTGATCCCTAGGTTGCTAAATGTTCTATATATATGATACAATTGAATTAGGTCAAAAAATTGCACAAAACTTTGGATATTTGGACTTTGAAAGATTGAAAATTATTTGATTTTAAAACTTGAAATATCTTGATCTAAGCTTGCTATTTTAGGATGATCTTCATAATTATTGTATCAATCAAGTCTAAATATATTTTAAGACTTTCTAGAAACCAAATCAATTTAAATCTCCATTTTTTTATATTTTATTTGAATTTAAAATGACTTTTAATATAAAAAATCATAATAAATAAAAATAAAATGAATAAAATTATGAAAATATTAATTTAATTTCGTGCATGATGTAATGGAACCAACTGGATCACAAAAAAGTCAGCCCATTTGATGAATTATGGTTTTAAGACCCTATTTACTTCATAAACCTCTCAAAAATTTCCCAACTTTGCAAGGGAACAAATCCTTCAATTTTAATGCTATGAAGGTGTTCTTGGACATTTTGGAAAGCTTAAAGAGTCCTCTAACCAACCTCTTTTGTCTCATGTCCATATATTTTACCATTCTCAAGTTATGCTCTTTTGAAGTTGTTTACTTTTTGTTGACTTTTAAAAGGACCTATAATGTCTTAGCTCATACCTTTCAAATGAAGCATTTTTGGGCTTGGCTTGTGAGACACAAAGTTGTAGAGAATTCAATTTCATTAAAAATGAGATTTGGATGGAAAATTTTTGATGAAGCATGTGAATGTTATGGCTGGTCAAAGTTCAGTTGACTTTTCCTGTGAAAACCCTAATTTAGAAACTCCTGATTCTTGATGATCTTAAATCTCCTTGATGAATCATGATCAACCCTTGATCAAATGATGAATTTTACTTCATATACTTGATGTTGGCAAAAAAATCATGAAGTTTGACTTTGGTTTGACCACAATTGACCTCAGTTTGACTTTTTAACTGCTTTGACTGATTTTGACCTATCTGATCATCTGACTGAGCAAATCTTTTGGGAAAGTTCTGAAACTTGACATGGGGATTCTTGAACATGTATAAGAGGCTATGAAGCTCACTTGATGTCTTGGGAGTCCATTTAGCTTGATGAAAGTCAAAACCCTAGTTTAGGATGCACTGCTTAGGAGGATGCATTGTCTGAGGGAATTGTCAAACTTTCTGACTAATTGTTAACCTTGTGAACCTTGTGAGTCTCTTAGTACACAATGTCTTGTCTTGTGGAGGTCAAATTTTGGGGTGCAACAGCTGCCCCTGTTCAATTTTCTGAAACCTGAGGGGTTAGATTGGTATATGTGCCAGTCGTGACCTAGAAGGTTGAAGGGGATTGAACACAAAAGCCCAAAACTTTGCACTCGCCGATGCGTAAAGTAACACTGATGATTAGTTGCATATGCTTGAGTGGGCTTGAAGATGCCACTTGGAAGAATTGGAGATGGGCTTAGAGATGCCATCTAAAGAACTGGAGATGGGCTTAGAGATGTCATCTAAAGTATCAGGATGTGATGATGTCTTTATGTTGATACTGGATATCAGTACTAGGTCTTTATATAGGCCGTCTCTGAATCATTTATGCAACATGGTTTGAATTTTTGAATAGATCAGTAGAAATAAATCTTCGTGACGATTATCTCTTCTGGAAGTATCTTGGATTAGGGAATGGATCTTTGTACAGACCGTTTGCCTACTCTCCAAGGTCAAAAGAACGTCAGGATTAGTTCTTCTTAAAAATATCTTGAACCAGGGAATGGATCTTTGTACAGATCTTTTGCCTGCTATTCAAGGGCCAAAAGAACGTCAGGATTAGTTCTTCTGAAGAATATCTTGAACCATGGAATGGATCTTTGTACAGATCGTTTTCCTGCTATTCAAAGTCAAAAGAACGTCAGGATTAGTTCTTCTGAAAAATATCTTGAACCAGGGAATGGATCTTTGTACAGATCGTTTGCCTGTTATTCAAGGGCCAAAAGAACGTCAGGATTAGTTCTTCTGAAAAATATCTTGAACCAGGGAATGGATCTTTGTATAGACCGTTTGCCTGATATTCAAGGGCCAAAAGAACGTCAGGATTAGTTCTTCTGAAAAATATCTTGAACCAGGGAATGGATCTTTGTACAGATCGTTTGCCTGCTATTCAAGGGCCAATAGATTAAGTCTTCTGAAAATATCTTGAACCAGGGAATGGATCTTTGTACAGACTGTTTACCTGCTATTCAAGACCAGATAGATGAAATCTTCTGGAAGTATCCTGGATTAGGGAATGGATCTTCTTACAGGCCGTTTGCCTACTCTCCGAGGACATCTGGAGCAATGCGTGGATCATTTCTGATCTGTTGTGAATTGTTGATACTGTTTTATCTGCATATAACTATCCTGCAAGGAAAATGTTAGTTTATGCAATATGTATGTATGTATAGTATGATGCACCTAAGTAAATGTATTATGGTATTTATGGATATGTTATGGTATGATGTAAATGATGTATGTATGAATCATGCGGCCTGAAGCGTCTGGATATCTTTGTATAACAACTGCTGGCTAGGGAAAATAAATCCCGATTCGTTGCTGAAGAATATGAGGACCTTGGTCCCGTCTCGTTTGATAGTATAGTATTTATAACCTCCCGTCTTCGTTCGTCGTACCTTTATTGAAGGAATAAGTTCCTGAGTATCTTGACTGAGGATAAAAGAGATGGACATAAATTCAAGGGGAGATGTAACTCGAAGTATCTATGATGGTAGATTTTCTCTACTGGGGATTTGTAGCTGTTTTGTGGGGATGAACCGGCGAAGCTTCGTTGAATTCCTTCCCTCGTTCTTCCTTAGTAAATACTATTACTGCATTTTTATGCATTTCTGGTAAACATCAATCATATTCAAGCATTTTATGCATTTCTGATAAACATCAATCATATTCAAAAGCATACATACTTTCAAACACAACCAATGGACGTTTCGCTTAGGTAAATAGGGTAAAAGTAAATCTGGATTCAAAGATGAAATTTTATTTATATCACAAAGTGACTTATACATAGGCAAGTTTGCACAAGGAGACAGAAATCCTAGTAAGAGGAATTTGTCGTAAATTTTTTACAAAACAAAGAAAATCAGCTATGTGGCAAATAATCCTATTGAGTTTCAATTCTACTATTGCCATTATCTGCAAGTATCTCATCTTCTGCTGCTGAGACGAAAATGATTGGATTGAGCTTTATCTGTTCGAGCTTGAATTAAGTAGCACAACTGGTTGGAGTTTACATGGGTGATCCAAACGAGACATAGTCATACGCTTTAATCCCTAACTTTTGCCTGGATTGCCCTTTCAGGTTTTCAATCCACCGGGATACCCTTTTTTGCCCAAGCCGCCTTTTCAGGTTTTCGACTTGCCGGGTGTACATTTTTTAATATATATATCCCTAATTTTTGCCCGAACCCTTTTGGTTCGCCGGGATGCCCTTATTTTTGCCTAGGCCAGTCAACCTAGCGGGTCTCTTTTTATGCGTAGTATTTTTTAACTATGTCTGCGTTTACAGGCTGTGGAAAGTCTTCACCATCCATAGTAGTAAGCATCATGGCACCTCTTGAGAATACTGTTTTGACCACAAATGGCCCTTCATATGTAGGAGTCCACTTGCCCCTAGGATCACCCTGTGGTAGTATGATACGCTTGATTACCAAGTCACCAGCCTGATATACCTTTGGCTTAACCTTCTTATTAAAAGCTTTGATCATCCGTTTCTGGTACATCTAGCCATGACAAACAGCTGCCAACCTTTTCTCATCAATCAAATTTATCTGGTCAAGTCGAGTCTGAATCCACTCATCTTCATCCAAGCCCGTATCCTTCATGATTCTTAAGGAGGGTATTTGAACTTCAATGGGTAGAATTGCTTCCATACCATAGACTAAGGAGAATGGGGTTGCCCCTGTTGAAGTACGTATTGTAGTACGATAACCATGAAGAGCAAATGGTAACATCTCATGCCAATCCTTATAAGTAACAGTCATCTTCTGTAGAATCTTCTTGATGTTCTTATTAGCAGCTTCTACTGCCCCATTCATCTTTGGACGATACGGAGAAGAGTTGTGATGCTTAATCTTGAACTGCGTGCAGAGATCAGTAATCATAGTGTTGTTCAGATTAGAGCCATTGTCAGTAATAATCCTTTCAGGGATACCATACCTACATATGAGATTATTCTTAATGAATCGAGCCACCACATTCTTAGTAACAGATGCAAATGAAGCTGCCTCCACCCACTTTGTGAAGTAATCAATAGCAACCAGGATGAAACGATGCCCATTAGAAGCAATAGGCTTGATCTCACAAATCATATCAATGCCCCACATGGCAAAAGGCCAAGGAGCAGTCAACACATTCAATGGTGATGGAGGTATATGTACTTTATCAGCATAGATTTGACACTTGTGACATGTTCTGGAATGTTGATAGCAGTCAGCTTCCATGGTAGACCAATAGTAACCTGCTCTCAATATCTTCTTTTCCATAGTATGACCACTAGAATGAGTGCCAAAGATCCCATCATGCATGTCTTCCATAATATCTGTTGCTTCCTTCTTATCCACACAACGAAGCAAAGTTGAATCGTAATTGTGCTTGTACAAAATTCCATTACTCAAGAAGAACTTAGCAGAAAACCTTCTCAGAAACTTCTTATCTTTGACAGATGCCCCTTCAGGGAACTCCTGAGCTTCAAGATATCTTTTCACTTCATAGAACCAAGGCTTCTCTTCTGCTTCTTCAGTATCAATCTCATTTCAGTATGCAGGCTTCTCAAATCTATCAATAGTAATCTTGGGAGCTTAATCATCCCAGCTAATCTCAAACATAGATGCCATGGTGGCTAATGCATCTGCCAACTGATTTTCTTTTCGTGGAATATGTCCAAAGGTAATCTCTTCAAAATATGGGATCAAAGACAACACATGTTCTCTGTAAGGAATGAGATTATCATGCTTGGTATCCCAATCTCCTTTGATCTGACTTACTACCAGGGCTGAATCTCCATATACGTCCAGGAACTGAATCTTCATATCAATGGCAGCTTTGATGCCTAGGATACATGCCTCATACTCAGCCATGTTATTGGTACAATAGAAACAAAGTCTGGCAGTAATTGGGGTATGACAACCTTCAGGGGAAATGATCACAACACCAACACCATTACCGAGTGCATTAGAAGCTCCATCAAAAACCATAGTCCATCGGGATCCTTGTTCAGATCCGTCATATTGTCCAGGTTCTTTGGTAATAATCATAATGTCTTCATCAGGGAACTCAAAACTCATTGACTGGTAATCATCCACTGCTTGATGAGCCAAATGATCAGCTACCACACTACCCTTAATGGCCTTCTGAGTAGTGTACTGTATATCATATTCTGTCAAGATCATTTGCCATCTTGCTATTCGTCCAGAGAGAGCAGGTTTCTCAAATATGTACTTAATTGGATCCATCTTTGAAATCAATAAGGTAGTATGAGTCAACATATACTGTCTTAGTCGGCGAGCAGCCCATGCCAAAGCACAGGAAGTTTTCTCGAGCAGTGAGTATCTTGTTTCACAGTCGGTAAACTTTTTGCTAAGGTAGTATATTGCCTGCTCTTTTCGACCAGACTCGTCATGTTGCCCCAACACACACCCCATTGAGTTGTCTAACACTGTTAAGTACATAATCAAGGGTCTTCCATCAACTAGTGGCATCAAAATTGGAGGTTCTAGAAGATATTTCTTGATTTCATCAAAGGCAGTCTGGCACTCATCATTCCACTCCATTACCTGATCTTTCTTCAACAACTTGAAGATTGGCTCACAGGTAGCAGTTAATTGGGAAATAAATCTTGAAATGTAATTCAATCGTCCCAAGAAACCTCTAACTTCCTTCTCAGTACGGGGAGCTGGCATCTCTTGTATAGCTTTCACTTTTGCAGGGTCTACTTCAATACCTTTTCCACTGACAATGAAACCCAGGAGTTTACCGGATCTAACTCCAAAAGTACACTTGTTTGGGTTCAATCTCAACTTATATTTCTTCAACCTCTCAAACAACTTATGCAGATGATCAAGATGTTGCTCTTCATTCTGGGACCTGGCTATCATATCATCCACATATACCTCTATCTCATGATGAATCATATCGTGAAACAAAACCACCATAGCACGCTGATATGTTGCCCCGACATTCTTCAAACCAAATGGCATTACTTTATAACAAAAGGTGCCCCACTGTGTAACAAATGTTGTCTTCTCCATATCTTCAGGTGCCATCATGATTTTATTGTAACCAGAGAAACCATCCATGAAAGAGAATATTTTATGCTGAGCAGTGTTGTCTACCAGAACATCAATATGAGGGAGTGGAAAGTCATCTTTGGGGCTGGCTTTGTTCAAATCCCTGTAGTCTACACACATACGTACTTTACCATCTTTCTTTGGTACCGGTACCACATTTGCAACCCATTAAGGATAAGAAGTCACAGCTTAGAACCCTGCATCAAACGGTTTCATCACCCCTGCCTTAATCTTCTCTGACATTTCAGGACGCATGCGACGAACCTTCTGCTTCTTTGGACGACAATCTTAATTTACCGGTAAACGGTGAACCACAATGTCTGTATCCAAACCTGGCATATCTTCATAGGACTAAGCAAAGATATCCACATAATCATGTAACATCTGAATCAATCTGCTCTTAACACCATCCTCTAATTCAGCTCCTATCTTGACTTCTTTCCTGTTTTCTTCAGTTCCCAGATTCACAACTTCGACTGGCTCTTCATGTGGCTGTATAGCTTTCTCTTCTTGTTGTAATAACCTAGCAAGCTCTACAGGTACTTCACAATCGTCCTCCTTTCCATCTTCAGCTTGATAGATCGGATTCTCGAAATTATAATTGGCAATAGTATAACTGTTATCAACAGGATCCAGAGTGGATGAGGATCTGCATGTTAGTGATGTGGGTGTGTGTAAGAACACATAGCTGATAAAAGAAAAATAAAATAAAAGAAAGACAATGAACACAATTTTTACGAAAATGAAACGTCCACTGATTTTATTGAATGAAGTATGCAAATGAAATGACATCCCGAAACAAGCATACCATTATGCCCCGGGTAAGGCACAAGGCTTTAAGAGTTCAATTGTTCAAAAATTACAAACTTAAAAGTAACAACACAGTAATAGTATTTACTCCTGACTAAAGGAGATAGGAATAACATCTTCAGCCTTCCAATTATTGAGCCCATCACCCACAGTAGGAAAAATCCAAGCATCCAAGTTGCAGTCTTCATCATAGTCACCCACAACGTTGATCTGATCTTTCATAATCCCTTGATTGGTGATACGAACAGCACGAGCACGACGAACAGCCTTCTGGGACTCTGCAGTGAAACCCAAACCAAACTTGTCAGACTTGTAAGAAATGTCAGGAAGCTGACCCCAAATAGTGCAACCACCTTCATCAACCACAACTCTAGCATCTTTGAGGGAGGCCATTGTAGGAGGCGCTCTGGTGACCACAGGAACTCTTTTGACAACAGGAGGAGCTTCAGCATTAGGAACAACCCAAGGAACTACTTCAAATGTCTGGCAAGGAGTTTCAACATATTCACCTTCCACTTCCAGATACTTAAATGTATTCACATGACTGACTATATATTCTTCCTCTCCGTAAACAGTAACAACCTTTCCCTTTACTGGATATCTTAACTTCTGATGTAAAGTGGAGGTCACAGCACCTGCCCCATGGATCCAGGGGCGCCCAAGCAAACAAGAGTACGAAGGACGAATATCCATTACATAGAAGGTTGAATTGAAGACCTGAGAACCTACTTTGATTGGGAGATCTATTTCTCCGTGCACCACTCTTCTCGAACCATCAAAAGCCTTCACCAATATATTACTTGGTCTCAACACAGCATCTTCAGGACTAAGCTTGTTCAGAACCTCTTTGGGAAGTACATTCAGTGAAGAACCATTGTCTATCAACACATGTGACAAGGTAGTTCCCCTACATTCAACAGAGATATGTAAAGCTCTGTTATGATTTCTTTTGGCAGGAGTTAAGTCAGCATCGGAGAAACCTAACCCATTATCATAGGTCAAGTGTGCAACACAATTTTCAAACTGATCTACAAAAATCTCATTTGGTACATGAGCAGTCTTCAAAAACTTAATCAAGGCCTTAGCATGAGCCTCAGAACACAACAATAAAGACAACATGGAAATCTTGGAGGGAGTATGCCCCAATTGATCAACAATATCATAATCACTCTTGCGAATGATCTTCAGTACTTCTTCCATCTGCTTAGAAAGATCATAAGCAGTTGGTGTCTCAGTTGGCACAGGTTCTATAACAGGACCTTTGCCCCGGGCATCAGTATTTGTCGCAGCAGTGGAGGTAGTAGTTGGAGTACTTGTATTCTTGGAGGTTGCCGGATGAGAGAAGATTCTTCCACTTCTTGTGATCTTACTAGATCCAGCAATATTATCAACATCAAGGTTTTCATCAGCAACAGGTGTATCAGCTAAGGGTTCCTGTTTAACACCATGGATATAAACATCGGAACCATAATGCCAAGGTACAGCTTTATCAGAAGTATACGGAATAGGACTAGGAGTGGTAATAATCATAGGAGCCACTCTAGCTTCAGCAACAGTCCTCACAGGGCTTTCAGCAGTAATCTTAATTGGACCCTTATGAGTAATTTTGACAGGGCCCTTGGAAGTAATTCTTACTGGCAGTTTATCAACCATATCCACCTCTTCAACCTTCGCACCTTGAGTTATATGTTCAACCATACTCTCCACAGAAGGTGTCCTCTCAAACAATATGGTGTAATTGTCCATGAGGCGTTGAATACCGTCCTTCAACTTCCAGCAGCTATCTGGTTTATAAGCACAATAGAAACAATCTTCATTACAACCTAGAAAGAACCCAACTTGTACCAATTTCTTCTTAATAACAGATAATGGGGTAGTCACATCTGCAACCGAGGAAATATGTGAAACTTCATCAATGGCATTAACAGTCTTCTCATGATTTGGCATGGGAGCAGTAATCACATTTGGAGTACCAGGAGGGTCAAACTCAATCTCTCCAGCATCAATCATATCTTGAATCCTGTTATTCAATATCCAGCAATTGTTGGTGTCATGTCCCTGACAATTAGAATGATATGCACATCGTGCATTAGGATTGTACCTAGGAGAGGTAACATTAGGATTCTGAGGAGGATCCTTCAAAGTAATGAGTTCCCCTTTCAACAAATGCTGCAAGGCTTGGGCCAGTGACATGTTGATCTTGGTGAACTGTCTTCTAGGCCTCTGCTGATTGCCCTATGGTGGCTCTGGTGCTGCAGGAGTAGGATTGGAGATGTGAACTGCACTCACAGATTGGTGACCCCTATTACGACCAGGTTGACCATAAACAGCATTTGACTCTTTCTTCCCACTAGGGGGCTTCTTTGCAGTACTTGATGAAGAAGCACCTACTTGTATCTTGCCACTCCTTATACCACTTTCTACACGCTCTCCCGTCATTATCAGCTCAGTGAAGCCAGATGATGAGCTTCCAATGAGATGACTATAAAAAGGACCATTCAGCGTACTCATAAACATGTCCACTAACTCCCTGTCAGTTAGAGGAGGTTGTACTCTACCAGCCAAGTCTCTCCACTTCTAGGCATACTCCTTGAAATTCTCTTTAGCACCCATTGACATGCTTTAGAGTTTCATGCGGGTTGGGGCTAAATCAGCATTGTATTGGTATTGCCTATAGAAGGCCTCAGCAAGATCATTCCAATCACGGATGTTGACACTCTCCAACTAATAGTACCATTCCAATTGAGCTCCAAACAAGCTCTCTTGGAAGAAATGGATCCATAACTTCTTATCAGCAGTATGGGGTTGGATCCTCCGGACATAGGACCTCAGATGCAGCTTGGGACACGAAACACCATCATATACTACAAAAGCAGGGACCTTGAAACCAATGGGTATAACCACTCCAGATATCAAACTCAGGTCTTCAAAATCCAGCCCAGAAGACTTTTGCAATTCCATAGCATCCATTCTATCCACCAGCATCTTGAACTTATCTTCATTAGGATCATGATAGTAATTTGCTTCAGAATCAGAATCCCACATTGTATTATGGAGACTGCCTCCCTCTTTCTCAGACTCCTCAGACTCATAATCTTCAACTTGTTCCTTGGTCTTGACAGGACCTCTGAACCTTCTTCCCATGTTGATAAGGCCTCCTGACCTTCTAGTCTTCTTAGTCTTCTTGGCCAGCAGTGTCTTCAATTCATCCTGCCCCTTGGACAAGTTCAGGATCAACTCTTGGAATTGTGCATTTTGTGCCTGGAGATCTTTGACTGTTTGTTCAAGAGCCATTTCTGCTGAAATAAACAGCGAGAAGATAAGATACCTGTACATAAGAAACCTGTGATGCAATGATATGGTGTATAAATGCGTATGCAATGTTTTCAAGGACCGCAGGATTTAAATTTGTTTAAACAGCCAAAAAGTAAACTTTTATTAGTAATAATTTTGTTTGCCACTTGGGCTTACAATAAAAAATGAAATGAATACAAAAGATGGGGTCTTAAGTCTCCCATGGACATTTCCTCTTTGTGTTGAGGTATGAGTTGAGATTCCGCTCCTCGTGAAGTTGTTTTGTTAGCTCCAGGATTCTTTCTTGACTTGCTTTGTAATGAGTCTCAAAAGTATCCCTTTGCTCCTTCAACTAGATCCAGGACCTCTGTAAATCTTCCATGTCAGTGGGCATGTCTAGATGAAGGATGGTATAAGAAGTATCTCCTTCAGCAACAGGCTCCATAGTAACTGGTAGGATGGCAGGATATGGCATCATAAGAGTCTGAGCACGAGATCGCACCCATCTGAGATAAGCTTCCATAGGAATGGTGTATTTAGGCTCTAGAGTCTTGCTGTCAACCTTGTTCACTTTACCCCATGCTCGTATAAACCTTTGACGATAACCTTGCAGATCGTTGTCGTAGTCAAACACAATACCCTGAATCAACATGTCATGAGGACCATCACTCCGGGCGTAACCAAACTGTCGTAAAGCTAAGGAAGGATTGTAAGTAATGCCTCCTCTTATGCCTAGAAGTGGAACATTAGGAAACTCCCTGCAACGGTCAATGATAGTAACATTCTCCATAGATCTAGAGCACCAATGAATATCTGAATGAGAGAATGACATAATCCTCTTGGACCACCTGAACCCTTGTTCATTCTTCATCACTGATCGAGGAAGGTGAGAAATTAACCACCTAGATAACAAAGATATGCAGCACATCAGAGTTCCTCATGCCTTCGTAGTACGAGTATGAAGAGAATGCAGAATGTCTCCAAGTAATGTAGGCACTGGATTGTGACTCAGAAATATGTTGATGGCGTGAACGTCTATGAACTGGTCTAGATTGGGGAACAACACTAAGCCATAAATCAACAAGGCTAAAATTTCCTCAAAAGCATCATAGCTCATAACCTTCAAGAACACTTGAGCCTTCTCTATCAACACCTTAGCCATAATACCCTTAACTCCACTCCTTGTCTCTAGGACAATGTCTGATTTCTTCAAATGTAAGGCTGCAGCAATAACCTCAGGTTTAGGCTCTTTCTCTAAGCCAGTGAAGGGTTTCTGATCAAAGATAGGTATACCCAGAAGCTTGGAGAACTCTTCCATTGTAGGAACCAGCTGATAGTCGGGGAACGTGAAGCAATGATGCTTAGGATCAAAGAACTGAAACAGAACACTCATCATGTCTTCATTGATCCCTGAAGTGACTAGATCCAATAGGTGACCATGCCTCTTGATGAACTGGGAGTTTTCAGAAACTTGAGAGACCAACTCCTTAAGCTTAGGAGGTATTCCTACAAAGTTGATCCTGATAGTATTCCTACGAGTAGAAGCCATGACCTGCAACAAAGAACAAAGATAAATCCTTTGGTCCTTGAAATGGTTAGTGAAAATGCTATGCTTATGATGCATGATGATGCTATGATGTTATGCTCAATCACAAACATGTGGCACAAACAAACAAGTCACACAGTAGCCCTAGGTTTGAAGGCTTGCATGAGGTTTAAAGGTAAGTACCCTCCCCTGAAGTTTAGTTGGTTCATCCTGTCCTAAAAAGTAACCAAATTCTAAGGGATCTCAATATCATTGATCCTTCACAAGGGTGGTTGTTCAGTAGGCAACTTACTTGCCAACCAAAACCCTCTAAGTTTAGAATCTCAATGAGTGTAGCATCGAGTATCAACCAACTTCAGTCTTCACCAAAGCCGGTTCTCTCACTACTTTCTAAAGGCCAAGATGGGATAACTAGGGTTCTAAAAGTTAGTTAGTGTATTGACAACATATGGTAGCCTCATATTATCCTCAACTTGACTTAAGGAACATAAGCACCAACCAAGAAGTCACACTAACTATGGCCACCAGATCAACCATATCGGTATACGCCGTACAGTTTCCTTGGTCTATTGCCATTTACCTAAGGTACACTAGATCCGGGTTAGGATCTTTCACACATAAGAGCACCCAACAAGTAAGTATAAAGCAAACAAGGCAAACAATTTAAAGTGATCTAATTCCTAAGGGTACCCCTCTCTTATTAAGTCCCCAGCAGAGTCGCCAGTTCTGTAACACGGTGGGAGAACTGACTTTAGTTAAATGTTGCGGATAGCAAGAGTCGCCACCGACTTTTATTTTATCCAAAGGAAAGGGCATAGAAGAACAGGAAAGACCTTAAAAGATTTTTGGGTTCGGGGGGTAGGTTATGTAAAGGGAAGGTGTTAGCACCCTTTACATCCATGGTTATCCATGGGCTCTTAGTTACTTAGCTCACTTTAAAATGTTTTGAGAAGTGTAGTGTGTGATTAAAAATTTTCTTAAGTACTTTATAATGATCCTTGTACGAATATATATAAAGACTTTGTTTTGAAAATTGTTTGAAAATGTGAAGTGTTTATGAAATGTTTTTGAATGAGTGAGCAAGTACTTAAGAGGAACCTACCCTAATTTGAGTCTTTACTGTTCTTAAATGTTCTTTCAATGGTAAGACTATCCCTATTATTAAGGAATAGGTAGTCATTACCTTGGATGTTATAAGGGACATATGGAGGGTCATCTGTGATTAGGCAACTGTAAGGTGTCTTAGCAATACGAAGGGACTTATCATCTTTTATTCGAAAGGGACAAGATCATTTACGAAGGCAACCTCGAAGGGACTTGATCTTATAATCGTAAAGGGACTAGATGATATTTTAAGGAGAAGGGACCTTGCTTTTAGACACCTTACTTGATCATTTAGTTTAGGCAACATGAGGGATATCCCTTAAGGAAGTGAGATGGCGATCCAAGATCGGCTTACGTGTGTGCGTGTACAAATTCAAATATTTATCTTATAATTAGTGATCTAAATTAATTTTAAAATACAAACATGTTTTCACTCCCTATTTTACTAACCATAGCAATATAAATAAATAAACAATAAAATACTACAACTATTACATAGCTTGTACAATTACATTATAGTAAAATAATTTAAATAATAAGCATATAAATAAATAATAAAAGATTAGTAATAAAAAATAAATATAAGAGAAAAGAGGTTAGCACAATAATATACAATATAGAAATCAATTAAAATTTTTTAGATTTAAATAAACAATTTTTAAGGAATTTTGAGATGAGAATAAAGTAATAATAATAATTATATACTAATTTATTTACAAAAATAAACATGATTTAGAAATATTTATTAAGTATAATTAAACAAAAATAATTAAAATGAGAATTTAAAGTTTTAAAAGAAATTAGGTTTGTTAGAAATTAGGGTTAGAATAAAAATATTAGGGTTTATAATTTAATTTACAATATTAATTTAATAATTTACAAAATAAATTATATAGAATAATAATATGGACATACAAATAAATTATAAAATAAAATATTGATTTTAAACATATACAATTTTATTCTATGAAAACAATATTATATTATTATTATTATTAATTCATTATATAATATTTAATTAAAATTAAAGAACAAGAAAAGAAAAAGAAATAGAAAAACAATTAGGTTAAGAAAAATGGGGAGGCCTAGATTTGAACCAAGGACCTCCCCCTTACCATGTCTAAAACCCAGCCACTGGGCTAGCGCGCGCTAGCAAACACAAGATGAACAAAAGTTATTAAATACACAACCTAGCGTAAATGTGATAATAAAACAAAACGCAAAACCTGGGATTTTCGAACCCTGGTACTGAAGCCAATTACGTACGCGTCCAACCAACTGAGCCAGCTTGCTTTTCTAAAATATATATAGCAACAATAAAATAAAATATAATGTTAGAATTTGAAACTGGACTTTGGCGCGCAGCTTCATCTTCCTCAATCAAATTTCCCGCGAATTTTCATATGCCCTTTCCTGCGAATTTACCTGTGCATTCATGAACCAGAAACCTATGTTTTCGAAACATCAATCAAACCACAATATTAATATAAATTCGAAACCCAGATCAATTACATGAAGCTTATGCATCATGGCCATGTTCTTAGAACTCATTTAGATGCCCTAAGTACTAAGTTCCCGAATTTGAATCTCAAACCCTAACAATGGTGGATTTGGCTATAGTCCATAAAAGTCAAATCAAACCATCCAAAAAGCTTCTAAACTTCATAACAAACACAAATCAATAGTTAGTTTTCATTATCATTGCATAAATAACTCAAATCGAAAAAAATAAAAATATGAACAATGTGCATTCGGGTTATGGATATGAGCAGGATTCATGTGTTTTTAAGAGCTGGGATAGGTTTAGGGATGTCCAAAGATCCTTCATGTGTCCTTAAAATACCTTTAATCACCTTGTAATGAAGAAACCGAATTTGAGTTTTGAATGGATTTTGTGAAGTTTAAAGATGACTTTGGAGGCTGCCAATTCGTGATCCCTAGGTTGCTAAATGTTCTATATATATGATACAATTGAATTAGGTCAAAAAATTGCACAAAACTTTGGATATTTGGACTTTGAAAGATTGAAAATTATTTGATTTTAAAACTTGAAATATCTTAATCTAAGCTTGCTATTTTAGGATGATCTTCATAATTCTTGTATCAATCAAGTCTAAATATATTTTAAGACTTTCTAGAAACTAAATCAATTTAAATCTCCATTATTTTATATTTTATTTGAATTTAAAATGACTTTTAATATAAAAAATCATAATAAATAAAAATAAAATGAATAAAATGATGAAAATATTAATTTAATTTCGTGCATGATGTCATGGAACCAATTGGATCACAAAAAAGTCAGCCCATTTGATGAATTATGGTTTTAAGACCCTATTTACTTCAAAAACCTCTCAAAAATTTCCCAACTTTGCAAGGGCACAAATCCTTCAATTTTAATGCTATGTATGTGTTCTTGGACATTTTGGAAAGCTTAAAGAGTCCTATAACCAACCTCTTTGGTCTCATGTCCATATCTTTTACCATTCTCAAGTTATGCGCTCTTGAAGTTGTTGACTTTTTGTTTACTTTTAAAAGGACCTATAATGTCTTAGCTCATACCTTCCAAATGAAGCATTTTTGGGCTTGGCTTGTGAGACACAAAGTTGTAGAGAATTAAATTTCCTTCAAAATGAGCTTTGGATGGAAATTTTTTGATGAAGCATGTGAAAGTTATGGCTGGTCAAAGTTCAGTTGACTTTTCCTGTGAAAACCCTAATTTTGAAACTCCTGATTCTTGATGATCTGAAATCTCCTTGATGAATCATGATCAACCCTTGATCAAATGATGAATTTTAATTCATATACTTGATGTTGGAAAAAAAATCATGAAGTTTGACTTTGGTTTGACCACAGTTGACCTCAGTTTGACTTTTTAACTGCTTTGACTGATTTTGACCTATCTGATCATCTGACTGAGCATATCTTTTGGGAAAGTTCTGAAACTTGACATGGGGATTCTTGAACATGTATAAGAGGCTATGAAGCTTACTTGAAGTCTTGGGAGTCCATTTAGCTTGATGAAAGTCAAAACCCTAGTTTAGGATGCACTGCTTAGGAGGATGCATTGTCTGAGGGAATTGTCAAACTTTCTGACTAATTGTGAACCTTATGAACCTTGTGAGTCTCATAGTACACAATGTCTTGTCTTGTGGAGGGAAAATTTTGGGGTGCAACACTCCTCAGTAAGATCAGGTTGTAATTGATTCCCCCAGTCACTCCCAATAGAGGTACACTGAGGTAACTCCCACAACTGGTGATGAAACGTGCACCCTGAAGCCTCTGAGTAATCCACCTAACATCTTTAGCAAACAACTTCTCCAGCTTCTGAGCCCACACCAAAGTATGGTCACTAAACACCCCGGTACTAGGCAAATGCCTCATAAACCACATATGGAACAAAGGAGCACAACAGCGAACTAAACCTCCCCGTTTCTTTTTCAGTTTTATAATGCACCAAGTAATATAGGTCTCCCAATAACGTAGGCACATGATTCCTCAGCAAGAATAAATAGATGGCATTCATGTCTATGAATTTCTCCATGTCTGCAAACAAAATGATGCCATAAATAGAGAGAGCCAGAATGGCACACACAGAATCCCACTCTTCTTTAACATCCAGCTCTTCAACCTTCTTCACTAAAGCCTTCAGAGAGAAACCAGATACACCCCCTTTAATAATAGTCAGAGACTCTACAACAGAAGGGCTCAAATAAAGAGCCTTGGCAATTGATCACACTAAAATTCACCGTATTTCTGACTCCGATTTCGCATGCATTCTTAGCTTTTATTGTTGTTTTGCTTTGTTATTACTTTGTTTTCTTATGTTTTTAGGTTTTTATAATAATCGGAGCTTGAATCGGGAAAAGGAGCGAAAAAGGAGTGAAAACGGACGAAAACCTAGAAATTCAGCGTTTTGCACTTACGGCACCCACCGTGGAGGGCGCCATGGGGTTAGCCATGACGTGGCCACGTCTCAAGACCACTCCTCAACCTCCAGGACCCACGATCCCCACTCTCCAATCCCCTGTAGGGACCATGGCGGGCGCCATAGGCCTGTGGCGGGCGCCACAAGGCCAATTTCAGTAACCTCCACTTTTTAGTGGAGGGGCATCCCAGTCTTTTCATGCTTTTAGTTTTCCTATAAATAGGACCTTAGATTTTCGTTTTTCATCATCCAAAATTAGATTTCTCTAGGCATATATCAGTTTCAAAGCAGTTACCATTCCACATCGGGGTGTTTCTGCAATCGAGTGATCGAGTCTGTAATCTGTCTGTGCGATCGAGTTTTGGAGCACTCTGGAGGAAGTTAATCCTGCCGCCATTTTAATTCAAGTTCGTATTTTACTTTATTTATTTCTGCATTGCTTTACTTTCATTTATTTCTCGCACTGCTTTACTTTATTTATTATCCGCACTCGCACTTTACTTTGTTTATTTCCTGCACTCGCTTTACTTTCGTTTATTACCCGCACTCGCTTTAAATTACTTTATTTCTCGCACTCGCTTTAAATTCCTTTATTTCTCGCACTCGCACTAAATTCATTTACTTTCCGCACTCGCACTAAATTACTTTTATGAAAAATTATAAAAAGAATCTTTACTTTATCATGTCTAACTAATTCCATAAAGGTTAGAATGTAAGGATCGTAATTGAACCAGTAATCCGTATAATTGTTCGTGGAAACACCTAAGGGCTATTTTATCTTTCAATTCAAGTAATTGTTTTTAACTATTTCAAAAACAACCAAAAGCGCTTTTGTATAGTTCATTAGGAGATTTTAGATTAAAAAGAAAAGAGATTTTAAAACGATTTTCGGACGCGTTATGAGATTTAGAGTCTGGTTCATAAGAACCTCTTTTTGCTAAGAAGTCCAGGTTAAAATACTTTTCAACTTAGTCAAGATACTACATTTCTTAAAAATAGGTTTACTACTCTAACGCAGTACGCACCTTTTTATCCGTGACAATAGGAGGGGTTGATTAGAGAGTACAACTCGGTTCTGAATACGCGAAAGCGACAGTTCCTTTTAAATTAGTTCTTTTCAAAGGAGAAAACATTGCCCATAAGTAGTTCCATTAACAAGTACTGGATTATCATTGATTACGTGAATTACATTCGAGCCTGTCTTTTATTTATTATTTAAAATTATCATTTTATTTACCATTGCACCCTTACTAAAACCCTTATATTTAGTTGCCTTAGATAAACACCATAACAACAGGTACGATAGATTGACATTTGGTCTCTGTGGATTCGACAATCTTTTATATTACTCTGACGTGTTCGTACACTTGCGAAAAACACGCATCAGCAATCGCCTCAGGTGTAGGTCTAACCATCTCAGCATTGAACGAAATCTGGTCTCGAATAGGAACTCCCAAGATCAAAGCATACTCCTCCAGCAAAGGACCTAACTGAAAATCAGGAAAAGTGAAACAACGAAGCTGAGGATCATAGTACTGAAGTAGAGAATGAATGGAACTTCTTTCATAGGGATCTAACTCTACCACCATATCCAGAATACTCCCATAAGCCTTCCTGAACCTCTCCACATGATTGGGCGTGATCAAATTCACCATCTTCTTTAACAGGCCAACCTTAGTGTCGAAAAACTTGATATGAATGTTCTGCTTGCGAGAATCTTCCATCTCTAAACAGGATACCAGAATCGGAAGCAATGATATGAACCTGTGAATGAAAACAAAACATGATTAATGATGCAATGCAAATGCAAGGACACATGATCAATCAGGAACTGTCTGGATACTGGATGTCGGAGCCAAATGATCAAAAACCCGAATCCTCTGAATAATAACCCATAAACACTCAGATAATCTCAGATAAACCCAATCAAGAACCAGATAAACTCAAGAACTCCGGAATCAAAGTAATTGTATCAGAGCACAAGACTACACTGGTAACGAAGGTATGATGAGGTTAAGGGTTCCTGCAAACCTGTAAACCCCTCCCAATCTCACGGGTGTGCTCCGGGTCAAACATCAGGGACTCTCAAAGCCAAATAGCAATGATACTTTCACCATTTCCGAGAAATGGCTCATGACCAAATCAGGGAATCGGTTTGGCATTATATACTACGCAGGGAGGCCTCAGTTGAGTCCGGGAAAACAAGCATCCCTTATAAGTCCCCAGCTTCGAGCGCTGAAATCGAGAAACAATAGTACATTCTGCCCGTAGGATACAATACTATTGTCATACGACCAGATGCTTTGACTGAGTTCCTATAAGAGAACCAGGCCATCTTATGCGAGTCCCCAATGGACCCTCGGGTGCGAATGGGTTTACCACAGAATGTGGTCTGCTACTGTCACCACTGGAGAGGGTTGTTTCCACAAAGGTTCTCAATGATCGGTCCCCAGATGCACATAACTATCAAGGTCTTATCCCGAAGTGGAGGAAATCCCCACACAAGATATTTCCAAGAGGGTCGCAGTCTGGGTGTGAAAAACATCGCCACTCATCATGCCACATACGAGTACAACGTGTCCACTCTAATCCTAGGGTGCACTCAAGCCGGGTATTTGGCTTATCTCTCAGTAACAGTATCACCCGAGTCCCACCAAACAAAAGAAAACTAGTCCAGACTGTCCAGTAATAATATGATGCATGAAGATAAAATACTAAAAACTGTAAATAAATAACAGTAAGGTAAACACGCAATCATCAAACAATCAACACCCAAAGAAACAGAAACATGCAAGCGCTAGGAGAGACTCTCAAGGGAACCAGAGATTCTTGGTTCGATCCCCAGCAGAGTCACCAGCTGTCGCTCCCTGGATTTCCATCCCGGTACAAACGCGAAAGTGGCGCGGAAAGAGGTAGAGTCGCCAACCAGGCATTTTTATCCCGAAGGAACGAGAATGGTAATGCTGCACAAACCAGAAGAAAAGAAAAGGAAGGACACGGGTCCTGCGAACCAAAGAGACTGAGTTCGGGAGTCGGTTATGACCTGGGAAGGTATTAGCACCCCAGATCGTCCTCCGTACCCGACGGGATCCACGCTTGCAAAGAAATATGTTTCGAAGGCTGAAGAACTGAAAGCTGCTGCAAAACTGAAACTAGAACTGAATAAGGAAGAAAAGAAAAGGGAATTGAAAAAGAAATGAAAAGGAAAATGTAGGGAAATAAAGATTGTGCTCGAACGGGCCTTACCCCGCTGCCTACGTACCTCATCTGGACAATGAGGATCAGAGTCGCCGTATTTCCCCTAACTAGGGGTGGAAAAGATTGCTTGTGTCTTAAGGCTTGAACTGCCTATGTCAATGCTCAGGTGTTGCAGGCTCGAACGAAGAGTGCGTTACCGTCTTGCAAAATGACAAGTAGGAGCAAGTTCTTACGATGAGAGTGAAGGTGATGAGAAAAGAAGTCCCGAAGGAGAGACACTTATTGTTTGTCCAGTGTTTTTTATGAGTTTTCTGCTTTGAAGTTTGCATAGGTAAGTGTACCTAAGTCTTACTCAATGGGATGTGTACTTCTTACATCATCCCGAAATGGAATGCGCAAGAGGCACACCTATCTATGGAGGAAATCCCCAAATCTATTCCCACAAGTGAAGGCTCAGACACACTGACCTACTGGCATTTATTAAGTGTTTTTGTGGTTTTTTGATTAAGAAGTGCTTTTATGCTTTTCTTTGTGAAGTAATCTCATGCTAAAACCTATCCACCACGAGGGATATCCTACACCTCGCCCCGAAACGAAACGCGTGCAAGTATCTCATAGCAAAGTCTCGTGTCACATGAGAAGACTTGTTATTTATTTAAAGTGACTTGAAGTTAAGTTTGAAGATGAGAAGAGAGAGCACCAAAAGGATCTCAAAGGTAAAAAAGTCTAATGGGGAAGACTACTCCTAATGTTATCATGCATGAGAGTCCTATGTTAGTGGGTTTTAAATTCTATCCTAATGAAGAAGAAGGAAAGAAAAGGAGAAGAAGAACTAGAACATAACTTACTCCTCTATAGGAGATAAGTTGTTTCTAGAAAGGGGAAAGAATGAAGTTGAGCAAAGGATGCCATAAGGCACATCACACATGAAAGCAAGAGAGCCATAAAGAAAAGAGGTGACCGTTTGAAATGTGAATAACATTCACACTTCTTACTCATCTCATGCAATTACCTGAAAATGTTAGAAATACAAACAAGAACAAAATGAAATATAAACAAGCAAAAGATCCCATCAATCTAACACAACCAAAAGTGAATCACACCTATTACACACTAGGATCAAGTCAAGCAACCAATGGGAGTTGGCACAAATGCCCTCCTGAACTAATGAGCAATCAAACAATTCCTAAAAGTGTTCACAACTAATCAAGCAAACATAAAATTCAAATAAAATGGAAAACAATCCCAAATTTCTACAATTAATCATGAGAACACTTTAATCACATATAAACCACATATTAAAATCTCAATCCAAAAGTCAGAAGAAAAGTTAGTCAAATAAATGCCTAAAGTCCAACTCGGGTTTAGTGAACTTCAACATAAAACCACATGGCAAAAAGCAATCAAATAATTCCTAAAAATCATGAAATAAATCCTAAGTGACCTTCAACATGTTAGGAATCAGTAGCCAAAAGAACCATGTTCATCACTATTTTAAAACTCAAGTTATAAAATCAGCAAGGCAAAGTATGCCTAAGAGAAATTAACATAAAAGAAATGAAGTCTAAAATTAATATCTGGCCCCAAAAATTAATAAAAATGAGGAATAAAAAATATCAGAAATTACAGAATATTAAAATGAAGGTCTATGAATATTTTTATTATTTTTTGATGTCTCTAACTAATTTTAAAAATATAAGACGAACCAATACACATAAAGATAAAATGAACCACAAAAGAGAGGGTTCCAATAACAACAGTTCTTCATTAAATTCACAAATTGGGCCGAGACGGGGGTTCAAATAGCAATGAAGGAGGCCCAGCAGTTAGGAGCCCAGTCAACGGAAAGGATGCAAGTAATTAAATCCTATGGTTGCTAACAAAAGTCACAAAGGTCTGCAGATCTAAAGGCTTAAATGCGAAGTCAATGGAAATTAAGTCAACCAGTGAATGGCTCAGATCAAGTCAAGAAAACAGAAGTAGTCAAATCCAAATGCTCATGTTAATCATCACAGTAATACCAAAGCAACGCATCAGATCGTCCTCTACCTAGACAAGTCTCATCATCCAACGGTCCCAATTAAAACGCATACCAATATATCATGAACACACACGCACGAATAAAAACAATTACTGAAGCCAAAACACACGGAAAGCATGTGTTCACTAATGACGTGTCTCCCTCAGAACCTTCAGATCCACCAAGATCGACGGATGACGTTTAAACCAGCAATAGAACAGTGCAGCCGGTCGGAGGAATTCCGGTCTCCTTCTCCGGTTGGCTCCGATGAACACTCATGAACAAAAATTCCAGAATTCAACCAAACAGGCATCAATCGAAAGCTAATACTACAAGGATTCCAAATCCATGAATAGACATAAAAAAAACCTAAACACAGCGAGATTTGAAGGCAACAAAATTCACAACCAAAACTGCAAACCATGAAATAATGGATCTCTAAGCTCTTACTTATCTCAAACATCACACATCCAGCTCACTCGTCATGAAATAGCTAAGAAAACAAAAAACCGAAGTAATAAGAAGTTAATGCTCAAACCTAATGTGAAGCTTCTTTCTGATGTTGAAAGAAATCCAGAGAATGTGAGCTTCCCTTCGACTCCTTTAACTTCCTCCTAGCCAAATAAAGGCTAAAGACTTTGATTAGAGTGACAAAATGCAAGAGACCTGAAGATGGAGTTGATCCTCAAACGATCCATTCAGATGCATCAGACTTCCACAAGGTGATGTTGTGATTAGAGGAGTGGTGATGAACAAACTCGGTGATGAATACAGGAGTGATTCAGAGGATCTGGATCTGAAGGATTATTTTGATGTAAGAGTTTGTTTTCTTTTCTGCGGGAATGAGAGAGAGAGGATCAGAATGATGAGGGATGGAAAATGTGCACACACCACCCCTTCAAAATCATGTACCGTCTTATAAATGAAGGTGCCCTGAGTCTAAAATGAGGGGTGTGTTGAGCACAGTTTGTTGCACCAAAACAAAGATCTCGTGCTTGCTCTATCATTCAACTTCCAAATCTATTTTTCAAAATCAATCCCATGCTTGCAGGTACATTCTAGCTATGGTGTTCCACGTATTTTCCATTGAGGCATTGGTTGATGAGAGAAAAAAAAACATCATGTGGTGATATTTGCTAGGAGTTATTACAGCATATGGCATGCATCCACATGTGACCCTTTTCATCTTTGTAGTAATGCCACATGCATGTGTGAGGATGGAAGAGAAAAAGCAATACCCCTTTTCCTTGTTGAAACGCGTGGATGCTTGTGAGTGGAGGGAGGATGAGAGAGAAGTGAAATACATGGTGTGCTGATCACCCTTGTTATATCATGTACCACTCTTTGTACCATCATTTTCGTTTTCCTCAATAAAATAAAAAATGGGAACAACCAACAATTTTCATCCACACATGAGGTCACATGAAGAATCAAGATGGACATGCAAATTGTGTAGCAACAAAAAATAAAACGTGACACATGAATAAAACAAAATATACAAATGACATTATGACAAGTGTCTTAAAATAAACTAAAATGCACTCCAATTTCCAAAAACCATATCTTGAGTTCTACCAATGCTATGAGAGTGCTCTACAACTTTTCGGAGAGGGAAAATCGTGCTCTACGACTTTCGTGTTCACCGGAAAATCATTCGGAACTTTTTTGTACATGAAATAATAGCTCGAAGTCTAGGGACAAATAATTTCCAAAAATAGAAACTTTCAAATTTCCAAATTTAGCAACTTTTTGGATATTCCCGATTTTTGACATTTAAGCTTGACTGAATTATTCCTTGACATGATATGACCTCGAAAATTGATGATCCTGATAAAAAAACCCTGAAATCTTCATGTTGACATTTTTGACTGCAAGGTTGACTTTCTTTCTTCACCTTCAAGTAACTAGACAAATTCTTGACTTCTTCAGCGAATTTTTGTCTCAAATTTCATATATAAGCCATGCAGGCCATGTGAAAGCCTTTGACCACAATAATTGGTCAAAGCTAAGAGGATATGAGGATCTGGCCCAAAACCCTAATCAGGATTTCCCTCACACAGGAGAAAAGTTGCATTTTTGAACTTCTGATGAAATTTCTCTCTCCTGAACTTTTAATGATGACCTTGGGCTTGTATAAGATATGAGACCTTGTGAGCTACTTGCAATGTCACTTGGCTCTTGGCTTTGCTTGTAGAATCAAGAATCTTCAACTGATTGATCATATGTCTTATGCTAGAACATGTGATTATTAGCCTCATTTTTCTATGCCAGATGCTCAAAAATGATATGCTGATGCTATGCTCATGATTAAATGATGATAAAAAATGAGAGGACAAATTTGGGGTGTTACAATTATGAGTCAGGCTACGCAGAGAATTATGCTAGGATTTTTCTGTGTAGGTTGAAATGAATGAACAATTGCTTATATTTGTGAGTATTGGTACGTGAGAGAATAAAATCCGTGTGAGGCCTTGATAATTCCTGCGTGTGAAAATTTCTTTGTACGTGTGAAAGAACAAGCCCGTTAGGGAGTACGATGAGCTGGCATTTTCATGGAAATTCCTCTACTGTGAATTTGTGTGACTTGTTCGTGTGGTCCCCATTGGTTTTTTTTGTTTGAAATTCCTTCTGATAATTTCATGTGGCCCCCTCTGCATTTCAAGTTTTTTTAACTTGGACCAATATAAAACTTTCGATTTATTTGCCATTGATATTTTATTTCATGTAACATTTTTGATCCTCTCTGTACTTGAATATGACTGCATTAACTTGATCATTGTATTGTGATATTTCTCCTCACCTGTGAATTTTGACATTTGCCTTGTATCACTGTTATTGTTTTTGCTGTTATATACCTTATCCTTGCACATTTTGTATTTGAATGAACCTTATTTTGTGAATTGATTTTATGTTTTGTACTAAGCACCTGTTTCGATTCTTTCATGGTATGCTGACTTGAGGAATTGGCATGGAAACCAAGACTTTGGCGTGGGGTTAAGTGGCACAAGACTGAGGATTTGCACAAGATGAAAATTGGCACAAGAGTGAAAATGAAAATTGGCACGATAGTAATGTTATACTAGGTCATGACATGGTAGCTTGGAAGATGCAAATTGTGTTCTTACTTCAAATGCTTCAATTATAATCGTGTAAAACAACTTTGGGACATGGTAGCTTGGAAGATGCAAATTGTGTTCTTACTTCAAATGCTTCAATTATAATCGTGTAAAACAACTTTGGAAATTGGCAATCTTAAGTTTTTGTTTCTATGAATTATAGTAGTAAAAAATTTACCTCTTGCACCAACAATGGAAATTGGCAATCTTAAGTTTTTGTTTCTATGAATTATAGTAGTAAAAAATTTACCTCTTGCACCAACAAAAACCTTTGGATTTTGACTTGAATTGAAATTTAGCACTCTTAATTCTTGAATATTGTCATTTCTTTATCTTTTCTCATTAATCCAATTAATTTTGCAAATCTTCTGATCTTAAACCTGACAATTAAAACTGAAGATGAATTGATCTTTTTGAGAACCAAGGCTCACACCATATAATAACTTGAAACGAAGTTTGATACTCCTATGGCTTGCACAAATAATTGAATCAATTCCCATATAACTTGAAAAGTGACTCAAACATGGTCTGAACTCTAATTTGTTCTCAACTTGCAATAAGCTTAATTGTTAATTAATCAAAGTTAGGCAGTTTTAAGCAACACGACTTGGTTCATCAACTCACACATAAATAATCCTTCATATCTTGAAAACAAAACTCCACCTTTTTTATAGTAACCAAAACAAAACTTGGTACCAACCTTGCCAACATGGCTTGAACATGTGAATATTAGAATTAGAGTTTGACCTAACTCACCCTACAAAACCGGTTAGTAAGGTGAGGAGTGTCACCCTATTTAAACCCTTTGTGAGTTATATATTTAGTCAATGCGGGACTTGGGTTTTTCCCAATACACCCCCTTGCGCCCAGCACATCTTGGGCTTGGTGCGCATATTAAATGGTGGGTGGCCCGAATCGATAGGCTCTGATACCATATTAGAATTAGAGTTTGACCTAACTCACCCTACAAAACCGGTTGGTAAGGTGAGGAGTGTCACCCTATTTAAACCCTTTGTGAGTTATATATTTAGTTAATGTGGGACTTGGGTTTTTCCCAATAGTGAATCTTAATAAATTGAGTTTTGAAATTCACCTTGAAAGCAAACTCAGAACAATACTTAGGATCCATTTTGAAATATGAATTGAAAATGAAATGGTCTAAAACCGAGCTTAACCATGCAACTTTTAATACTCCTTGAAATTTTATCTACCCCATGACAATTAGAGACAAAGCTAATGTCACTTGAATGAATAAAACTTCTCATCTCAAATCCCACTCACACGTTATGATATACCACAGACAGTGATGATGCCTTAAAAATGAAACCTCAGTTCAAAGTACCTTAACCTTAATTCAATTCCTACGTTCAACACAAACTTGTATATTAACTAGGAAGGAAACAAATAACCTCAGTCACAATGAATCCTCAAATCACACCTTGACACAAGACTTATACCTTTAACAAATAAAACCCCAAAAACCGCAATTCATGGGCTTGATGACGAGGTGAATTACATCTTGATCTTGCAAAAACAAAGATTATCCTGAACACCTAGTAAAGCCTGATACCAATGCCCATGATGGTAAGACATAAAACCCTAGCTCCAAATTGAATAGAACAACTTCAACAGTTTCTGAAAACCTGACCCGAAGAAATCTTTTGATCTCATGCCTTGAAAAAACCAATGATATGCATGATTGTAAACATGACCCAATGCAATGCATATGTGTGAGGCATAAGCCACTTATTGGTGAAAATATGAGGGAAAATTTTGAGGTGTTACAAAGTGCAACACCTAAACTTTGTGTACACTATTGTTTCAAGTACCTCATCTATAAAAGGATGGCATGAAATAAAAACAAACAAAAATAAATCCATCACCCTAAAAAGGATGGTACAAAATAGCAAATATCAATCCAAAATAACAAAAACATAAAACCATTAAAATAAATCATCAAAATATTTATCAAGTGGAGCTAGGATCATCCGAGTCCATTTCATAACTATTATTGCTCATATCAGCACCATAACTACATATGGTCTTATCATCTCTCTCAAAATGCACCGGGACATGCTAAGATCTAGAAGTAGAAGGTTGTTGCTAAGGCACCAGTGTCTACTGCTGAGGCACCTGCTCTCTCCTATCAAAAAATGGTATGTACTCAGGCCAAGCAACAAAAGTAAGGAATTCCTCGTCAGTGGGGAATGAATGATTAACTTGTGGCTCCCTAATCTGCATATGGAGAGAACGCATAGACGAGTGCATAAAATTAAGGTCCATCTAATGAGTCGTGTGCATGTCCTAATTATGAGACCAATAAGCACGTTCATCAGAGGGTTGAGCATGTGACTCCAGACCGTCCAATTGTTGTTGATGTATAGGTGGTGGTTGGGATGCATCAGTCTTAGGCTTACATAAAATGTCTATCCAAAGATCATTCACAATACCCTTGATGGTCTTGTGGATCACTTCAGGTATTGCGACTCATGCTTCCTCGCAAAGTCCCATGATCAAACCTGGAAAGACAAGTGTCGAAGGGGTCTTTTCCCTAACACATGTCCATTGGAAGTCGTGAACCGAATCTCATTCGAAATGTTCCTCGCCACATCAATTTGCCTCTCATCAACAATATAGAACATCATGCAGACAATGTCAAAAGGGACATCAAAAATTATGACTCCTAGGCCTTATGTTATGCAACACTGGGGTCCTTATCATTTGTGCAATAATGTTCATATCCCCTCTTTTCAAAGTTTTTGGCCTTCCAGTGGCACTTAGATCAAAATACCTTCCCGGGTATACCAATGCTTCTCTAATATTTTCAATAGGCCATTTTTTGCTTACACAACTCTTAGCATAACTGCATTGTTCATCATCAGCTAGTTCCTTAGGGTTACCCAAATACTCATTAATAACATCCCTAGAGAAGGAAATAGTCTCACCCCTCACAAAAGTCTAAAAACTATAAATTTGATCTTCAATCGACATGGCGTTTGCATAGAATTCGCGAATGATATTATAATTGAACTATGTTGGAGGGTCCAACAGTCTCTCCCAGTTGTGGCCCTCCAAGATATTCCAACATACACGATAATCCCCTAGATGGTTAAAAAGGAAAATATGCTCGCTCCAGATGCTCCTCTTTGTTAAGTCATGGTAGCTTGCCTCTTGATCTGGGCCAAGGAACCTATTAGCATCAAAAGAAGCACGTTCACGCCTATGCGGGGAGGTTTGGCTGGTGGAAAGACAGGTAAATTTTCTAGCCATCTTCAAAAAGAAGAATCAAAATAACACCCAATAATAAAATTAACTAGCCAGTAAATTCAGATAAAATCATAGCCAACCACTAATCAAGTTACATCGGAAATCAAGGATGTTTTGCATACAAATAAAACTGGACTGCTCCAGGGTAGCGTGCTTAGCAGCCTCAAAGACACGCTAAGCACGGTTGCATAGACATGTAAGAGTGCCTTCTGCAGCAACTTGCTACCCTTCAGTCAAACAAACATTCACAACAACAACTAAACAACAAAAATATGTACAAAGAACAACTAAAGATCAAATTTAAGAAAAATTAAAGAATAGGGAACTAGACCGCACTGCAGCGTGCTAAGCACGGTCATAAAAACAAAGAGAAATTCTCCCTTTTCTGCAACCTTTCATCCACAATCAATCCAACAATGGTTCATAACAACAAACCCATAGCACATAGGGCAAAATTTTAGAGAAACAACACACATGCAATGAACCATTGTCTAACCTAAAGTTGAACAATCAATAATCTTAACACAAAATCAAAACCTAACAACAAACTATCTACTAAATCTTAAATCATTTCCAAAAAACACATACCACAAACCCTAAAAATATTGTTTCAAACACACAAGAAAAGAAAACCCTAACCCAA
This sequence comes from Lathyrus aphaca, assembly GCA_963966055.1. Lineage (NCBI taxonomy): Eukaryota > Viridiplantae > Streptophyta > Magnoliopsida > Fabales > Fabaceae > Lathyrus > Lathyrus aphaca. Next base: position 237,680,429 of record OZ014523.1, read on the forward strand.
ATTGGTATCAATATCCCTAAGAGAAAAATAGGGTAAACCTAGACTTTGAGAACATAGGGTGTAGAAACATTGAGAGAGAGAGAGAGCTCTTGAGAATGTGAATTCTTGGTGAAGATGAAATGAGATGAGAGGGGAATGAGAGAGGGCTTGGGAATATAAGGGAAGAAAATAAAGAAATGGAAATTTTCAATTTTTAAAAATAAATTTCGAACCCTTTCACTTAAAAACTCCCTCTTTAAAAACACCATTTATGTTCCAGCCTTGAGGGGACTGGTTCACGTGATTGTGTTAAGAAGCCTCAGAGGCGCACTAAGCAAGCACAGTGGAACCCAACCTCTAAAGGTTGGTTCAACAAGGCTTCAAGCTGACTCTCAGCTCCCGACTAAATGCAATTAAATTAAAAACAATAAATACTTACAATGTTAGGGTTCCTCCTAACAAGCGCTTTGTTTAACGTCGTTTGAGCTTGATAATCCAAAGTGATCATACGGACCATAAAATCCAATGGAAGAAACTCAGAGCTACCGACACAACACTTTTTAACCATTATCTTAACCCAACCTAGGTCCAGTTTTTCTCCAAAATGAGAAGTCCCAACAAGACTTCATTATAGCTTCCTCATTCCTCCTTTGAAAGTCTTCCTCAATTATTTGCTTTTCATCCTCCTTTTTCCAACAAGCTCGTCTTCACTTTGGCTCAAATATAAAATACCCTTGAAAAGAGTGAAGTGCACCTTCTCTTTGTTTATCTGCATCTTCATGATCCTCTCATCCACATCAATCAACATGCGGGCGGTTTTCATAAAGGGCCTACCAAGAATTATAGGGGTGTAATCATCCTCATCCATTTCCATGACTACAAAATCAATGGGAAATAAAAATTTGACTATGCTTATCAACATATCCTCAGACACACCGTGAGGGTGAGCCCGCAACTTATCCACCAATTGTAAAGTCATATTGGTCTCCTTCACCTCCATGTTTTCAAGATTTCTAATCAAAGACAACGAAATCAAATTGATACTAGAACCCATTTCCACTACTGCATTGCATTTGAATTTACTACCAATTGTGATTGGTAGAGCCAGACTTCTTGAATCACCTTCTTTCTATGGAAGTGTGTTTTGGACCATGGCACTACAATTAGTGTTCAAATCAATGTTGTCTAGATCAGTATGTCTCTTCTTATTGGAAATGATATCTTTCATAAATTTAGCATACTTTGGTATTTCATCTAGAGCGTCGATACAAAGGCATAGTCACTTGTAAGCAACTAAATATTTCAAAGAATTGAGCATAATGTCGATCATTCTCCTTCTTTTCTGAAGGTGCACTAGGGTAAGGCACCTTGTTCATAGGATCATTTTTCAACTTCTCTTATTCCTTTAACTTTCTTTTTTCCTTCTTCTCCTTCCATATTTTCTCAAATTCTTCTTTTTCAACTAACTCCTTATTTTTTTCTTCATCCTCTTCTAATATTTCTCCTTCCTTTTCAACTACCACCTTTTCACTTTCAACACTTTTTTCAACTAACTCTTTCTCAATTTCAATCTTTTTCAACTATACTTCCACTATTACTTCCTTTCTTTGCAAAGATGGCATTGCAAGATGCGTTTGGGTTTACTTGATTATTAGCCTGAAATTTATCTTTGTGTTACTCGGCTAATAATTGAGAAAGTTTCCCCACTTACATCTCAAGGTTTCTTATTGCTGCATCCGTACTCTTCTCTCATCCCACTTCACATCCCTTTACACTGACACTTGCATTCTTTCCAGCTTTGATACACAGATTGCATTGACACTACCCCTTTGTACACAAATCTTTTAAGCGTGGATCCCGTCGAGTACGACGGACAATCTGGGTGCTAATACCTTCCCAGGTTGTAACCAACCCCCTTTCTCAGTTTCTCTGGTCCGCAACCGTCTTATCCATCTTTCCTCAGGTTTATGCAGCATTACCTTTCCTCCGGGATAAAAATGCCTAGCTGGCGACTCTATTCATTCTCTTCTCTTTCGCCGACCATTCCCTTCTGTACCCCTTCTGACCTGGGTGTCATTTGGTGGGAGCGACACCAGGAAAGATTGAGGGAGTTGGTCGAGCGGCAAACCCCAGAAGATAACCACGCTAACACTGAAGGTACTAGTAACAACGAGCGCGAGCAGCCACGAACAACTCCGGCAGTGTTTGGACCCGACAATAATCCTGAAGCTAACATCATTGGGAATGGCCAAAGGAATACATGAGATCGTATTCTATAGGAAGATCCTCAAGATTGAGCAATTTACAGTACTAGGTGTTGGGGAAGATGAAGCTTATGGCCTTCGGTTGGACGAGATATCAGAAAAGTTAAGATCCTTGGAATCCCAGAACTCCTTGGGATTTGATGTAATGGACATGGGCCTGGTTGATGGGGTAAGGATTCCCCACAAATTCAAGCCCCCGTGTTTTGAGAAGTACAATGGAACTTCCTGTCCTCGCACTCATTTGCATTCCTTTCTAGGAAGGTTGAAGGCATACATTATGGATGAGAAGCTATGGATGTTTTATTTTGAAGATAGCTTGACTGGGGCATCCAGAGAATGGTACTCACACTTATCCAGGGCCACCGTCAGAAATTGGAAAGATTTGGCCGAGGCCTTCATGCGCTAGTATCAATATAACCTGGACATGGCACCTAACATGACTCTCCTAATGGGAATATCTCAATCTTCGAAGGAGAGTTTCCGTGAGTATGCTCAGAGGTGGAGACAATTGGCTGCTGTTGTCCATCCTCCAATGTCAGAAAGGGAGATGGCTGACATGTTCATGAATACCCTGGAAGGAACTTACATTGATAGACTTGCTGCTTTCTCTTCCACTAGCTTTGCTGATGTGGTCATAGCAAGAGAGAGAATTGAAAGTTTGTTGAAGATGGGCAAGATTTCTGATAATGGCACCAGCTCCAGCAACACAAAGAAACCATTCTCTGGACCCCGAAGGACAGGAGAAACTAATTCACTGCATATTGGCAGAGGTAGGCCTCAGTATTTGCAAAGGTCAGTGGCTGCAGTCATGATCCGCGTGTCGCGCACGGATCAAAAACGAGTAATTTTGAAAACGTAGTATAGCGACAATGACTCGAATCGTCTCACAAGGATTCTTGATCTTATTAACTAACAATAGTAACGATTTATGGGGTGTTTTCGATTTTGATTCAAAACGGAAGAAAAAGCAATTAAAATAAAAAGTGATTATCGAATAAAGTAAAACGGCTAATCCTACTGATTTGGGTTCCGACTTATCATCGGTTATTATAATTTTAACCTCCTAAGCGGATTATCTATTCCTATTTGATTATAAAACTCATTGACAAGCGCAACTGGTTTTATTTGATGTATGTTCCTATTATCTGAATTAAACAAACAGATTTAAGCTCTCGTGAATTAAGCAAACACGATTTGATCAAACACGATAACGAATTAAGCAAACGCTAACGTGACTACGGTCAAGGATCATACAACAATCAAATTAAATCAACACTAATATATGATAATCGAATTAAGCAAACAATGATCACATAACAACATTGAAAGGAATAGAATTTGGATTGAAAATTATAATAACCTCAAAGTATGATGGAACCTGTAATCGATAGGATTTTGCCTTGGGATTAGTTATCCATGAATCGTAAAGCAAAACAAAATTCGTAAAAAAAAAGTGTCAAAGAGCAGTTGCGGCTGCTAGGTTAAATAGAAAAACCTAAAAAACCCGTTTACAACCCAACTGGGTCAAATACATTACCCAGGCCCAATTCTAAATGACCCAAAACTAAATAAAACTAATGCAGCAGCTTCAAACGAAATTATGGAAAATATGACTCCGAATCTGACTTTGACTCCAACACGAAAGTTGTAGGTCTCTCTCTTAGCTTTTCGTCGACTAGTAGAACACCTCAATCAGATTCCTGGAACTCCGGTTATGATCATTTCCGTAAAAGCTGTTAAAGCTGAAAATTAAGTACGAAAATTAAATTAAGCCAAAAATAAAGTAAATTAGAAAAATAAATTAAAATATAAAAATAAACAAAGAAAACCAAAAAAATACTTAAGTGCAAACATGGTAGAATGTGCATTAAAATGCACTGACCATGTCACCATCCCTACTCCAGCACCTCCGCAACAACAGTTCCTACAACAGCAACATAGACCTTACAACAATAATAATCAACAGCAACGTCCATTTCAACAAAGGACTTCTCAGATCAACACGGTAATCGATCCCATTTCGATACCCTATGCAGTGTTACTCCCACAGCTGTTGAAACTCAACTTGATTGAACTGAGGACTTTGGCTCCACCAGATCCTCTCAACCTTCCAAGAAATTATGATGTCAACGCAAGATGCGCCTTCCACTCAAATGCTCCCGGCCATGCCACATAAAAGTGTAGGGCCTTGCATATGAAGTTCCAAGACCTGATTGATTCCAAAGCCGTAAACTCCACACCTCCTCCGAGTGTCACAAAAAATCCAATACCTAACCACGGTGGGACAAAGATTAATGCTATCAAGGAAGACCAACCGGCAATCCTGATTGATGATATTGCAAGTGTTCGAACACCTTTGGCCGAGGTGAAAGCTCAGCTTTTGAAATGCCAAGTGTTTTCAGGCTGTGAAGCCTATTGTGAAGCTTGTAAGGTTACTACTAATGGTTGTGCAAGTTTGAAGAATGGTATCAACAATCTGATTAAGGAAGGAATCCTGCAGATAACATCAACAGTTCAAGCTTCTACAACTACAACAGAAATCACTTCTACAAATACAGCAAAAATCATTTCAACAAAATTGGCTACAACAACAACAAACACCAGCAGTGATATTTTAATAGTTACTATCTACTACGACCCGACAACGGTCCCTGTTCCAGAATCTCACAACAACGACTTCCAACAACATTCTCACCAACATTATCATCAACAACGTCCCAGCAACACTCTCTCGTCAGTTTGTCAGCTTCCTGCACTTGTGCCACCTTCAGTCAGACTCCCTGTTACTATATACTATGATCCGCAGAGAATCATGACTCCTTCTTCTGCTGCAATTAGTCTGGTAACCATCACGGTGCCTGGACCAATTTCTTATGATAACAACAGTGTTGTACCTTGGCATTATGGTTCGGATCTTTACTGCCACGGAAGAAAAGTCACTCTTGACTCCTCGACATCAGCACCACAGGTAGACAATGTAGGGGGAGGCGGAGGCTTCACTAGAAGCGGACGTCTCTTCGCTTAACAAATTCCCAGAACTAATGCCAAAGCGGAAGCGGCTGCCAAAGCTAAAGGTAAAAGTGTGGTGCCAGAAGAGCCTGCTGCAAAAGAAACTCAGAAGACGCCCTTTGATCAGGATGTAGACGAGTTTATGAGGATTATCAAAAGAAGTGACTACAAAATCGTGAATCAGCTCCACCAAACACCCTCAAAGATCTCCATATTATCACTGCTTATGTGTTTCGAGGCTCACCGGAATGCACTACTTAAAGTCCTGCACACAACTTATGTGCCTGAAGAGATCACTATCAATAAGCTAGAATCAGTAGTCGCAAATGTCAATACTAGTCATGGACTAGGCTTTAACGATGTTGATTTGACTACAGAGGGGCGTAACCACAACAAGGCATTACACATCTCTCTGGAATGTAAAGGGGATATGCTCTCGCACGTCCTTGTTGACACTGGATCATCATTCAACGTCCTACCAAAGAAAGCCTTAGTCAAATTGGAGTATGATGGTCTAGCCCTCCGTCCAAGCAATCTAGTTGTAAGAGCTTTTGATGGTTCTAAGAGATCGGTTCTCGGAGAAGTGAAGCTACCCGTGGTAATTGGCCCACAAGTTTTCAAAACTATCTTCTACGTGATGGACATACAGCCTGTCTACAATTGTTTGTTGGGTCGACCTTGGATCCATGTCGCCGACGCGGTAACATCAACCCTTCACCAAAAGTTAAAATATAAGTGGGAAGGTCAGATTATCATTATCCGTGGAGAAGAAGATATATTTGTCAGTCACCTGGCTACGTACAAGTACATAGAAATGGATGGAGAAATCCATGAAACCAGGAGCCAAGGTTTTGAAGCTTTGAATGTCAACGAAGCTACACCTGAGGTGATTGCTACATCCCAAGAGGAGAGGATGTGTACCTCAATTTCTTCCTACAAGCAGGCTCGGAAGGTTGTGGAAGAATGGAATGCCCAAGGCTGGGGAAAGCTGCTGAAGGTGGAAATAAAAGAAGACAAATTTGGTTTGGGTTACATACCATCCCGACAAGTTCAAGAGGAGGCTACTGGAGGGCCAAAGTCCATAAGTGGGGGAATGCTGACCCCTGATGTTGTCAAAACTCTAGAAGACGAGGCTGAGAGCGACTACAACCTGGAAAACTGGATTCGTCCAAGAATCTTGGGCCGACAAGTCCTCAACTAGTCTTCCCAAGAAATTATAAGGGTTACTGCTGCAGAGTAATTATTATTTCCTGTTTTAAGCATGCATCAAAGTCTTGCGTCTTGCCCAAGATGTCAGGACTCATTTTGTAATAGGGACATATGTATTTGTGCAAATTGAATATTAATGAACAATGGACATCTTTTTGCAAACAACCTTTTTTCGCTCACTGTCTTTTCATTTTTGTTATTTTCGCACAAAGCAATAAATGGCAATGTTTTTTTAAATAAAAACTTTATCTACTCACTTTTTCTAAATAAAATCAATCACTAAAATGAACCAAATCTCAACCCTTGTAGAAATAGCCCTCCAGATTGCACTAATAACGACACTGCTATGACCTTGTATGACTTCGACAATCCGATTAATCAAGCAGATGAAGGGGTTGAAGAAGATTACGATTTACTTGAAGAGTTAGCCAGGTTATTGAGACAAGAGGAAAAGGTGATTGCTCCTCATCAGGAGGAGGTTGAGACTATTAATCTTGGTACCGAGGAAGTTGTGAAAGAAGTGAAGATTGGAGCCAATCCGCAAACTCCGGTAAAAGAACAACTTATCAGTATGCTACGAGAATATGTCAATGTATTCGCTTGGTCCTACCAAGATATGTCGGGTTTGGATACAAATATTGTCATGCACAGGTTGCCATTAAAAGAGGATTTCCCACCGGTCAACAGAAGTTGCGCCGTACTCGCCCGGACATGGCCATGAAAATCAAAGAAGAAGTACAAAAGCAGTGGGACGCCTGTTTTCTTGCTGTAACTAGTTACCCGCCGTGGGTAGCTAACATTGTACCCGTACCTAAGAAGGATGGAAAGGTGCGTATGTGTGTCGATTACCGGGATCTGAACAGAGCAAGCCCAAACGATGACTTCCCATTACCTTACATTGATGTATTAGTAGACAACACAACTCAGTTCTCGGTATTTTCCTTCATGGACGGATTTTTTGGATACAATCAAATCAAGATGTCACCTGAAGACATGGAGAAGACAACCTTCATCACACCATGGGGCACGTTCTGCGACAAAGTAATTTCGTTTGGTTTGAAGAACACCAGTGCAATATATCAACGGGCTATGGTAACATTATTCCACAACATGATCCATAAAGAAAATGAGTGCTACGTGGATGACATGATTGCCAAGTCCCTCATAGAGTAAAAGCATTTGGTAAATTTACTGAGTGTCTGAGGAAATATCAGTTAAGGTTAAAACCCAACAAGTTCACATTCGGGGTACGTTCTGGTAAGCTGTTGGGGTTTATTGTAAGCGGAAGAGGAATTAAGGTTGACCCCGACAAAGTTAAAGCAATTCAGGAAATGCCTACACCTAAAACTGAGAAAGAAGTTCGAGGGTTCTTGGGTAGATTGAACTACATTTCAAGGTTCATATCTCACCTCACTGTAACCTGTGAGCCCTTGTTTAAACTGCTAAGAAAGGAACAAACAATCAGGTGGAATGATGATTGTCAAAAATCTTTTGACAAGATCAAGGAGTATCTGCAAGAACCTCCAGTTCTCATGCCTCCAGTTGAAGGAAGACTTCTAATAATGTACCTGACGGTATTAGATGAATCGATGGGGTGTGTGTTAGGCCAGTATGACGAGTCTGGTCGAAAAGAGTATGCAATATACTACCTAAGCAAAAAGTTTACCGACTGTGAACAACGTTATTCACTGCTCGAGAAAACTTGATGTGCTTTAGCGTGGGCTGCTCGCCGACTAAGACAGTATATGTTGACTCATACTACCTACTTGATCTCAAAGATGGACCCAGTCAAGTACATATTTGAGAAGCCAGCACTTACCGGAAGGGTTGCAAGGTGGCAAATGATTCTGACAGAATATGATATTCAGTACACCTCTGAAAAAGCCATCAAAGGCATTGTATTGTCTGACTATCTGGCTGGGCAACCCATTGATGATTACCAGCCTCTGATATTTGATTTCCCCATGAAGACATCATGTTCTTAAAATCAAAAGATTGTGAAGAGCCTATTCACACTGAAGGGCCGGATCCAGAAGGAGCATGGACTATGATGTTTAATGGGGCAGTTAATTGTAACGGTCGTGGGGTTGGTGCAGTGCTTATTACACCCGAAGGAGTCCATCTTCCTTTCTCAGCAAGGCTCACCTTTGCCTGCACTAACAATAAAGCAGAGTATGAAGCTTGTATCATGGGTCTTGAGGAAGCTATTGAACTCAGGATCAAAACCATGAATGTATTCGGAGATTCGGCCTTGGTGATCAACCAAACTAATGGCAAGTGGTATACTCATCAAGAGCATCTGGTTCCCTACCGTGAATATACGAGGAGATTGTTGACTTTCTTTACAATAGTCAAGCTTGAATACATCCCTCGAGATGAAAATCATTTTGCAGACTCCTTGGCCACTATTTCATCTATGATCAAAGTACAAACTGCTAGCTATGTACCTCGGATTTTAGTATTCAGACTAAACCGACGGGCATACATCTTCTCTGTGGACACTATTATTGACAACAAACCTTGGTTCCATGACATCAAATGCTTTTTGGAGACTCAGATGTACCCTCCTGGGGCATCGTCTAATGATAAGAAGACATTAAGAAGGCTAACCGGTAGTTTCTTCCTCAATACTGATGGCTCCTTATACAAGCGAAACTTCGACATGGTCTTGATCAGATGTGTTGACAAAAAGAAAGCAGACCTACTAATGCACGAAGTACACGAGGGTTCTTTCGGTACCCATGTCGGAGGACATGCAATGGCGAAAAAATTGTTGAGATCAGGTTACTATTGAATCAGAATGGATGCAGACTGTTATGCCTATGCCAGAAAATGCCATAAATGCCAGACCTACGCAGACAAAGTGCATATGCCTCAAAATCCTTTGAATGTATTGTCTTCACCCTGGCCCTTCGCCATGTGGGGCATTGATATGATTGGAAAGATCGAACCAACTACTTCAAACAGTCACAGATTCATCCTGGTAGCCATTGATTACTTCACCAAATGGGTCGAAGCAGCTTCGTATGCAAACATCACCAAGCAAGTGGTAGCCCAATTTCTGAAAAAGGATATCATTTGTCGATATGGAGTTCCCGAGCGAATCATTACTGATAATGGTTCAAACCTTAACAACAAAATGATGACAGAACTATGCCGGGATTTCAAGATTCAACATCACAACTCTTCTCCTTACAGGCCAAAGATGAATGGCATTGTCGAGGCAGCTAACAAGAACATTAAGAAGATTGTGCAAAAGATGGTAGTCACATACAGAGACTGGCACGAAATGTTACCATTCGCCTTACATGGGTACCGAACTTCCATCAGAACATCTACCGGGGCAACGCCTTATCAGCTTATGTATGGTATAGAAGTCGTTCTACCTGTTGAAGTTGAATTTCCCTCCTTGTGGGTAATAATGGATGTGAAACTGGACGAAGCAGAATGGGTCTGATCTCGTTATAATCAACTGAGCCTGATTGAAGAAAAGAGATTACCAGCCATTTGTCATGGTCAGTTATATCAGAAATGGATGAAAAGAGTCTTCAATCAAAAGGTGAGAACTCAGGAATATCAAGTGGGAGAGCATGTATTGAAAAGACTCCTTCCTCCTCATACAGACTACAGGGGCAAGTGGACGCCAAACTATGAAGTTCCCTACGTGATAACTAAAGTATTCTCAGGAAGAGCACTGATGCTCGCAACCATGGATGGCGAAAATTTCTTATCTCCTATGAATTCAAATGCAGTTAAAAAATACTTCTCATTAATGACCCGCTGGATATAAAAACAGAATGTAAGTCCAGGCAAAAACAGGGCATCCCGGCGAGTCAAAAACAGAATAAAAGACTCGGACAAAAATAAGGGAAAATTTAAAAAAAAAATGTGTACACCCGCTGAGTTGAAAAGCCACATCAGACAGATCAGACAAAAATGGGTATCCCAGTGGATTGAAAACCCGAAAGGGTGATCCACGCAAAATCAGGGAACAAGCGAACAACTGCATTCTGAATTCGTCTGTATTACACTTACATAACTTTGCATGTTTCGAAAGGACAAAGCGTCGATCAGAATCAACTCTCCTCAGAAAGCAAGATAAGAAGAGCGTTTGAGGTCATACAGGTCATAGCAAGAGGAAGCTCATTGGAGCATTGACTCCAGCATTGCCAAATAGGACACTGTTATTTTTCTCAATTTTACAGCAATCTCCTCATTTCAGGGATTAGCTTCTTCACTGTACTTTCCTATTCAGGGCACACAAATCAATAAAGTCAAATGTTCATTCACACTTTGTTTTGTACCTTTTCGTTTTTTGTTTGCAAAATGTCCAAAATTCGTAATACAACATTTGCATGGAAGACATATAGGCCATTTTAATAAATGCTTGTAGGAAATATGCGCTCTTAAGAGAATCTAACTCCTATGATTGAAACCACTTGAGGATGCCTTAGGACGCTTGTACGTTTCCTCTATTTAACAGGTTGCAGATACTCAAGGCAAATAATCTTTTACAACATGGGGCATATCAAGCATTGTATCCCCCAACTAAGTCAGTAGTCACATACTCAGCAGGATCACTTGACGAGAGTAATCCCCATGAAGTTAATCATTCCCCCAGGATACAGCCTAGACGAAAGAATTACAACAGATTACTTCCCAGAAGTTCTCTTTTCCCCAAGCAGGACCTCCCGAGCAATGACTGAAATTTGTTCTTCTCCAACGAAGAAAACTGCCAACATCTTGGGGCTTTCCTCACCCCCAGCCTAAGTATCCCCACAGATTTCTCCAGA